>BGPR01007080.1:8510-42595 GCA_013235015.1 Araneus ventricosus | reverse complement strand
ATGTAATGAATATTAAAAACTAGATTAAGAAACATCTAAAACTCTGAAAGGAGTACAGTAATCCAACTTTTTTATGCTGGGAATAAAAGCTGCGGAGAATTTTCTTGTCCGTAGAGTTTATCTGCAAAAGACTCTTCGCAGACTTTTTAAACTCGTTACCATTAAAGAACGAAACAAAAAAGGGAGCAAGAAACCCTTCATCTATGCGTGAGATGCAGGGTTCTTTCCGAAGAGTTCTTGAAGTAAGAAAATGCCTTATGGTAATACATTAGTTAATAATGAACAAAAAGTAAGTAAATATAAAATTTATTTACTTGAAAAAATTTAATGAAATCTTTCAAATTAATAGCAGTTTTTAATTTCTCAATTCCTTATAAATATTTTAGAATGTAGCAGAAGCTATACGATTGTATTCTTACTTTAGAGTAAGAATACAATCGTATACTTACTCTAAAGTATAAGTATATATAAAGTATCCTATAAAGAATAAGTATATATAAAGTATCTTATAAAGTATAAGTATATATATAAAGTATCTTACTTATAGTAGCATTTAAGAATGCGACAAACTTTAGCCATGTTTCTGCGATCCCAAAATTAAGCGACTAAATTTGGGGTCAGAACCTCAGTGGAGAAAATTTTGATACGATATTCTTCTTATATAGCTCATATTTTTACACTACGCAAAAATGAATGCATAAATTATAATTTAATTAATGCATTTAAAATAAAGATTTCTAAAGTTTAAGATGGCAATTGTGCCAGGTCGCCGCCCCCCCCCGTGTCTTATGAAATGAGGATCACGTGGATCTGGGTACCTTATGACTACCGGTGTTTTTTTCTCTGCAATGCTCTGAAGAGGGACACTTATACTCTAACTAGCCAGTTGAACAATAAAAGCATCACTACCAAAAACAATTTGAAATTCGGATCCGAAATGCAGAAAGACTGAGGTTTCTTTTAGATATATTATGTCCCGTTTTGAAGGAAATGAAAACTTTCTAATCTTGAAATGAAAACTTTCTAATCTTGAAAATGCAGGTATAAAAAATGTTAAGGAAGTCAGCATTGTGAGGTTAAAATATGCTCGTCGAAAGACTTCTCATTTTATATATAAAAATGTAAATTAAGAGGAGGAAAAATGCTTTAAACTTTATACTCTAAAAGCAATTCTCATTTGAAATAATATTTTTCATCGAAATAAATAAAAAAAAATAATAAAAATAAATAAACATAATAACCGACATTAACTCCAATTCAAAAATTACACGAATGCATTACCTAAAAAAATGAAAACAGAAATACAGGAGGGAAAAAAATAATTCAAAAATGTAGATTTTAAAATGCAAACGTCAATTGACGTAAAAGTACCAGAGATGTAAATATTGTTATAACGAACGTTCATTTAACGAATAGATGGAAATCTAAAGAGGGAAAAAATCGGTTTGATTCATTGAGAGAAAAATTCTGAACCGGCACAATAATATTCTTCACCGAAATCACGTAAACAACTCGTATCGCCCATTTTCTGACTCACGACAAACAAAAACTGCACTAATCTCATCCTGTGTATGAAGTTATCCTTTTCCCTCCCTCCACAACTTGTTGGATAGGATGCCCTGCGGCCATTGGGAACGACGCGTGCGCTACTACCTGTGGCTTCCGCTTCTCACAGGTCAGAGAGGAAGTCAGCCCCCCCTGGGAACCCCCTCTCCTTCCGGCAGCCAGGAAGGATTTAATTACAACCACCCCGCCAGACAAGGCACAATGCAACAACGACAGAGATCTTTTTATGCCCGATCCGTAATGAGACAAACCAGTTGTCAAGCGCTGATGTGCTGCTGCTACCGAAATTACCCCCTTCATCTCTCTGGTGAAGAAAGGATGTGCAACAGTTTCAACACCTGTTACGACAACTTGCAGGGGGGGAGGGGTCACTCCGAGGGTAATGAATCCGATGGGAAGAAGGATCCCTTTTGGTTTTTGGGATGGATCCGTTCCTTTCGGTCAATTAGTGGCTTGATGAGAATGTGGCGCGGTTGTTCCCACGATGGACTTGTGGAGGTATGACAGTCGGGTGGATTGGACGTCGGTGCGTTGACAGGTGGGGATGAGCGATCGGTGGTGGTTGATGAAGGGGCCACCAGGAGCGTCTAATTTACGTAAATTTCGGTGTGTGTGTGTGTGTTTTTTTTCAAGAAGTTTTTCGGTTGGTCTTTTAAATAGTATTTCACGGCTGACGAGAAATCACGATTCTGAGTAATTTGCTCGCTTTGCATTATTATATTTCTTGCAATAGAGGATGGAGGCAAATTGTGATGAATTTTGCATTTACAAAAGAAACTGCTCATTATTATTTTGAGGGTAACAAGTAATATAAAAAAATTTTTTAAAGTCAATTCCTACTTAGGTGATTCGAGATATAATGAAAAATGTACTGCGCATGCGCAAAGATATGGCTAAAATATGGGGGTGTTTCGATGATCCCATGGGCCTTCCATATACCCAAGAACCAAGTCTGTATTGTTAATGGTTTTTGAGATATAACGAAAAACGTACTGCTCATGCGTCATGCAAAATATGAAATGACAGACAGACAGACAAAAAGGCGAATTAATATTGCATTGTCATCTAGTTCTGAGCTATGTTTAAAGTCTCAAGTCTCCAGCTCATCGGGAAGTTAGTTTAAAATCGATTGCAAAATTTGAATGAGATATATAAATAAATATAGGGAGAGTGTAAACTAATAGTAGGAATTGAAAAATACACCTGAAAATTAAAACAGATTACTCTAGAGAAAAATTAATAATTGATAAAAATAAAACAGTTTCAAAGTCTGTTAGCTCGCGGCTTCTTAAACAGCGGATAGGAACCCCCGATTAGGGTTGCGAAAACCCTCGCAAAGCCTTCTTTCTCAAATTTTCCAACATTTTTAGTAGAAAGCTGCTAAGAAGGTAATTGTAAGTCGAAAGATTTCTCTAATTTATTTCACGATAATTTTGTACTGAATTTCCTTATAGCAGTTATTCATGACTGCTTCATTTCCTTTTTTATATTTCAATTTTAGGGGCTCGAGTGGATAGAATTTAAGAAGAATCAATAATTAATTGATTACAAAATCGGATTTAGTGACCCGTTTCGCTTAATCGACTTCAAATTACCATTTAGTGTTTGTAACGATATTTTTCAAAGAAAACTGTGGAGAAGTTGGAAGTTTTATCTGATCATTTCCTAGTCGTATATAATTCTACTAGCACAATAAGTTTCGCCTTAATTCCTTGCAACAAAACAAAATAGAAGGGCCAGGAAAGATTTTAAAAAATGTATTTAATATGAATACAATGTAAATCCAGGAAGTGAAACAGTGGAAAATATTGTTAAAAAATAATACACTAAAAAATATTTTTGAACAATTATTAAAATTAAAGAAAAAAATTGTGCGGAAATAAAACTGCTATCACTGAAAAGTTAATTATTTGAATATTTTAAAGTGGTATAAGAATGGTTTTTATGCAATAATATGCTTCTAAGTTATTGAGCAAAAACGTTAACATTGCGACTAATTTTTAATTAAAAATCTAGTTAAAATTTCAAAAAAACTTTCTTGGTTAGCACCTATAACACAAGAGGTAACTATGCGCTCCATTCGGTATCTCCAATTATCTAGTGGTAAGATCCCGGCTTCGGGCCGGAAGAATCCGGGCTCGAAACCCGATACTACTGAAGATCCCCCGTGTATGTGGGCCTGCTGCACGTTGAATCATACGTAGCCCTCCCTATGGTGGAAGTTTAGAGAGGGAGCCCCCAGCTCAGGAATCGTCCTTTTCATCAGACAGCGGCTCATAATTACGAGGACCACCCTCGTATCGTTTGAAAACTTTAACACCACACCGCCGTCTCTAGAGCTCATGTGGCTCCTATCCGGGTTGGTAGAGATGTAGGTGGACTTTACTGAGTTGCAAATAAATAAATAAATACAGTAAGAGAAGAATGACAAATGAAGAATATTGCAAAGCTGGTGTTAACACATAGAATTGACGACAAAATAAAGGAATATATACAATATCTTGAATAACACGGTGTGAATGAAAGAAAAGTGATGAATGTAGATGATGACGAACAACATGAGGGAGCTTACATCAATAAACAGGTTTTGTGTAATGTATTAAGAGCAGTGGCGGATTTTGACAATTTGAGGCCCCAGGCGCAAAATTATTTTGAGGCCTCCCTCCCAAGAAAACTTTATTGTTGATAAAAATGTAATGTAAAATGGCTTAATTATGCTTTTAATTTTTGATCTTCGTTATCCAATTATAATCATACATATAATTTAATATTTTTAATAATTTATATATAATATTTTTCTATTATTTTTTGCTCCTTTTATATATATGATTTTTCGACTTTCTGAAATAATTATGAATAATTTAATTAGTAGTTAATAAAAATAATTAAATTTTTAGCTTGACAATTATAACCAAGCAATTACAAATTTTTATTAATTAAAAAATAGATTTTGAATATTATATCTTTTTAAATTATATTTAAAATAAAATTTGGTTAATTATATTTCCTGTCGTCTTTATTCTAGTATACAGGATAAGCTAGATTATTGAACAAAGGTAGGTGGGTACTTATTCCAGTCGCATTATTTTTTCATTGTCTAGTATGAATTTAATCATGTTTATTATTCTTTTTCTTGAATTCAGATTCTCCAGGACTCTTTGGTACCACAGACTTTCCAACCAAACTAAACCGGTATACCTAGGTCTAATGATCTGAAATGTAGAGTGTTTTGAAGCAATTTTTGCATCACGCATATTACATGACGAAATTTACAGATAGCATGCCAGCCTGTAAATATTATCATGTTAAACTATAGTTTACAATAGCATCTCACACCTTGGTGGCTTCGAATATGTTATAAAGGAAGAGACCCAGCACTATCCGCTCTTTGCATTTTAATCTGTGTTTTTCTTACGTGAATTGATAGATTAAAAATAAAGCGTTATTTAATAGATTTAAACATATTTGATTTAATTTGATGTAACTAAATTCCTTTAATGTTATCAAATCTGCATAAATTCGGTAACATTTTGCTTCATTAAAATCCTTACATTTAGTAATCGAATATAGATGCTCTGAATCTCTGAACTGCATCGAAATCTCTGAGTGACCGACTGATCTTATTTTGTTCGGAATTTTATGCAAATATTACTTCAAATGATGTCAAATTTTTTTCGTAAGAAGATTTATCTTCTATAAATCTGTTATCTGTTTTAGTTTTTATCAAATAAGACTTAGTTTGATTTGTTAGATTAACTTCCTGTTTTCAAACTGCAAGAAGGACGTTGAAGTTTAGTTGAGTTAGATTAACTCCCCGTTTCGTAGCAACACGAAATCAATTTTGGGACAGACTTCTTCATTTTGAATTGTGGTGAGATGACTACGACAATACCTGGTCCGTCCACAACCTTCCAAACATTCACACAGTACCAAAAAGAGGACATTTGATCTCGGCTGTAGATTTAACACTAATTTTGCCCCGACCGGTTAGATGACGGTTCTACAATGCAGTTTCAATGTATTGGCGAAATGGTGGTACGTTTAGTTTTAACATGCTCCAATCACACATCCATGGAAGAACTTCTTTGGAATTGGTCTGAAACCCTCGACTCTACAATTCCAAACCCAAGGCACTGACACCAGCTTATTGCGTCTCAATCAGAACCACATGCGTATTCAAGTGAAGAGTCCATCGTAATTGAACAAAATGAAAGACATATAATAAAGTAAATCTGATATTCTTTAAAACTCAAACTAATGCATCTAAAGAAAGTTTTATATTATACATATCTAAAAAGAAAATGGCGAACTTTGACTCTCGGTTTAAGATATCTCGAACGGTCCGTATTTAATTACCTGATTAAACTTTTTTAAAAGTTCGCATCATAAAACTTGAAATAGCATCTCTGTCATTTCGATGGGACGCGGTGGTCTAATGGGAAGGTCCCGGCTTCTGGGCCATAAAGCTCAGAATTCTAAAGCCTATTCCCTATGTGTCAGCTGATAGAATTAAAGTTACAGATAAAAAACAAATTGCGACATGTCTTTTGTGGTTCTAGCCGTTAAACAAAATGCCGAATTTGGTGAAAGTTCGGTTTTCTACATACATTTTGATAAGGTAGCGATGATATTATAGTCTTCCGTTGAACGAAATTTGACCTAAAAACTTGATACAGATCTACAAATTTGGTGTAATAACTACATACCAAATTTCATCTAACTGTCGATTTCCATTGAACAATATTTTGACTTTAATATTTTTCTTTTACATTTTCATAACTAAAAACTCTAAATAATATTTCATTAACTTCAAACGATTGATTACTGTCACCATTTTCTTTGTATTACATGTTTTGTAATTGATTGTCTTTTATATTATCTATGTTTTAAAAGTTTGTTTCTCAGGAATGTCAACGATATTTTAGTAGAGTAGAAAAATGTCTTTAGAATTTGAGTTTAACTTTGTAGTCTTCATATAATAAAAACGGCATTTACAGTCGGTAAATTAGAGATTTCTTATTTAGAATATGAATGAAGAGTTTATTTTAGTTTTTAGAGTAATAATTTAGAGAGAGTTTTCAAACATCCGTTTTCCAGTTATCGTATTTACATACACACGGATAGACAGACACAATTCAAAGCATGTTTTTTTCGAACTCAGCGGTCTAAGAGGTCTTTCCTATGTTTCGCTAAAATTTTGTTCTATGAAACTTGTATCAATATGAATTATCTTTCTTCAAGCTTCTAAGGAAGATGATAGAAAAAGAATTTGCTATGAATTTTCAAAGATTACCAGAAAACTGGTCGTATTGATGCATAATTAAGCTCAACACATTCACTTGAATGTATTCACATTCACACACCTTCACAAAACTTAAAATTTCATTTTTCTAACAGTTTCGAGAATAGGAAAAGACAAATTATTTTAAAGTTATAGAATCATATTTATATCGTCCAGTTCCATTTCTAAATTAGAGCGTGGAGAACGCGCTAAAATTTCTAATTGAATTTTTTTTTTAAGGATGTTAACGAACATCAGCGATTTGCAGCTTTCAGTGATCTTTTTCCGAATATATTGCAGACGGTCCCATTCCCTTTCGCTTATAAGGGAGAAACAGACGTGAAAAATCCTTTTTTGTCACAGATCGTTGAAGTGATACATGATGAACATTTTCGATCCATGCACTGGTTAGAAACAATGTGTTGCAGATTATGATGACTTGTTCTGAATCCGATGGTAAGGGAAATCTATGCATGTCGTTCGACAAGGTCTCCCATACGAGATGAGAAAAACTAACACCATTTTTGGTTGGGAAGATTCTACCATTTTCATCCGTTCTGAACTTTCGGATCTGTACATTTATTACATCTCCAAAATCACTGACCACAGCATAGTTGTCTTCACCGGGGTGGTAATGGTGTGGAGGAATAGAGTCTGCAGTAAAGCCATCAATGTTGTTGAGCGTTGAGGGTTTCTTTGCAGGAGACGCTGAAGTAGCAGGTTCAGATGATGCTTTCTTCATGATGAGGACAAGTTGGAAGAGCTATAGAATCATAGTAGTCAGGAAAGACAGAAAAAATCAAAGCTGAGTGAATTCTTGAAGTAAGGCAGAAATTTATACAGAAAATCGAATGGACTGATAAAAGGTTCACTAATATTACTGGTTGAACTTTTCGATAACCTTATCATCTAAAACATGATTGGTTTAGAGAAAAAAAAAAGAATAAGTATTATTTGATTAGAGAAGGGGTAGAAAAGGATAAAATATATTGTTTTGGTATCGGGAACGAGTTTCAATCGGTTTATAAATTGGTTACAAATTTTCTTTTTAAGGAGAAAAGGATAGATTAATCGATTTCCAAGTATTGTTAGTGTAAACGAATTCATGATAAAAATATCTTTAATTAGTATCGGAAGTAGAGAGAAGGCCGGAAACATATAAAATACTCAGTGATATTGGAGAGTGATCGGAAAAGAATTTATGATAAACATTATTTTTGATTAGTATCATATCTAGCCAAAAAGCCGGTTCAGATGAAATTACTCAGTGAGAACGCGAAGAAAACTAGTAAGCATGGACACTGGATAAAATGCAATCCTATCTTTATTCTCATATTTGAAACAAATCGTAAACAGTCTTTGTAACTCTTTAAGGATAAAATAATCATTATGTATAAAATATACTTTCTTGATAGAGTTTTGATTTATAGTTACAGAATTAAAACGTGAGTGGAAATATAATTCAGCTGAAACACTTATTTGTTAAAACACCGTCAAAAGTTTTATGTTAAAAAAAATTCAATCTTGAAGCGTTCGAATGAGGTCTATTTCTTTTGTCTCGACAATCAACCTCATCAGAAATATAAACACAAGATATTTACTAAATCATGTATATACTCACAGTTGCCGAGTCGTAAGTTCGATGCTGAAAATTGGTAATTCAAAAAAGGAATAATTCCGCTATGTTGAAAACGTAAACCAATCATCAATTCAATGAAAAGAGCTCTTCTGTAATAAACACTAAAGAATTTAATTAGATAAAATATTTACATAGTTAAGATACAGGAGTTTTTTAAGAACAGATTTAACAATAGCACTATACGTGCAACGCTCCAGCCTTTTTGCTTTAAAAGTAAAGTTCTGATTTCACTAGAGTTCTTGTAGGGTTGAGTTGTTTCCGTAGAAGTGGAAGTGCTTTTCGTGACACTTTAACATGGAACATTTTTTCACCTAGGACAGTCAGGTTTGAAATAGTTTTATGTTTTGATATTTTCGAAACTCATAGAAAATTGGAATTTCAAGTTTAATTTTGGAAAATTTCACTATGCAAGAAAAACTTAATCAAACCTAGGAAATTTTTAATATGATTGTTCTTATATTTTATTGATAGAATATTCCAAAATCGTATTTTTCATTGGAAAAATATAATCAAAACTTAAGTGAATTTGAGTCATGTTAGAAAAATTAGTCCAAGCTAGCTAATTCGAAGAATGTATCCTTATAACACTGATTTATTTTTAAAAAAGCTTTTATGAGAATTAACGTCTAAGAATACATAAACTTTGTTATATTTTAGAAGAGAGAAAGAAAGTAAAAGATTTTAAAATTTTCCTTAAAGCTGATTAAAAATATGCTTGGTAATAAAAAAATACAATAATTAATGAAAATTAATAATTAATTGTCAAAAAATAGAATAAGAATGAAAGCTTAACTCTAATTTGAGAAATTTAGTCAAAAGCCGAAATAGATCTACATGTCTAAAAACATGAAAAAACGTTCGAGATTTTTTTTTTTTTTTCAAAGTTCTAAAAAGAAGGATAAGCAATCCTTTTATATTTAAGAGGAGAAAAAGAATGGATAATATTTTAAAACTTAGATTAAGAATGCTTAAAAATTCGCTTGGTAATAAAAAAAGTATTATGATTAATGAAAATGAATAATTAATTGTCGAAAAAAAAAGAATAAGATTGAAAGTTTAACTCCAATTCATAAAATGTTGTTCAAAAATCGAGAAAATTCAAATTCCCTAAAAACACGAAAACGTTCGAAATTTTTTTTTAACTCATGAAAAGGAGAAGCAAATTTTTTATGTTTAAGAAGAGAAAAAGAATGGATATGATTTTAAAATTTTCCTGAAAAATTAAAAATTCATTCGGTAACAAAAAATAATAAAAAAGAAATAGAAAAATGGAAATAAAAAAATGGAATTGAAAAAATAAATAAATGAAAAATGAAAATAAAAAATAAAAAAAGAAATAGAAAAATGAAAAAAAAAATTAATGAAAATGAATAAGGTGAAATAGAATAAGAGCGTAAGATCAATTCGAATTGCGTAAAAGCTAAAATAAATCTAAGTCCGTAAACTTTAAAATTTTTCTAAGTGTAAAGAAAGATAAAAAATAATCTGTTTCCTTAATGGAAATAGAAAGGGAGGGAAGTATCCCAGCCAGCCGAATGCCCCACCCAGCCGCTGCGCTCATACTTCTATATTCTCTCTACTAACAGTAACTAGTATTTTAAATTATGTGTCAAAATGGAAGAAACAGTCGACTTTTTATGTCCACTGCACCGCAGCCTTCTTATGGATGCCGTGGAAAAATATCCATCCCGAGTGGAAGGCTTATAGCTATAGACATAGCCCTATCCAGAAAGAAAGACCAGGCCTTTATCCATGTACGGAAAGATGAACTCTTCATAAAAAAAAACCTCAACTCGAGGAAACAGTAACTAGTATTTTAAATTATGTATCAAAATGGAAAAAACAGTCAACTTTTTATGTCCACGGCACCGCAGCCTTCTTATGGATGCTGTGGAAAAATATCCATCCCGAGTGGAAGGCTTATAGCTATAGACATAGCCCTATTCAGAAAGAAAGACCAGGCCTTTATCCATGTACGGAAAGATGAACTCTTCATAAATAAAAAACAAAAAATAATAAATAAAAATAAATAAAAAAACCTCATCTCGAGGAAACAGTAACTAGTATTTTAAATTATGTATCAAAATGGAAGAAACAGTCAACTTTTTATGTCCACGGCACCGCAGGCCTTCTGCAGGATCCTGTGGGAAAGTGGAAGGCCGGGCACCCCTTCTTCCACCGCAACAAGGGCCGTCCCTGTGTCTCGGGCTGCCCGCGGTGGACGAAGTAATTAAGAACCGAAACGATAATGTCTGGCACTGAAAAGCGTGACGTAATCGATGTTTTTGTTGTCCCTCGCGAGCGAAAGCAGAAATTATGAATGAGGGAAGGAAGGCCATTGTTCTTCGCGAGCCAATTTAGTAACGGAAGCTGTTGCTGCTTGTGGCCCCGGGCGACATCGGACATGGACTACTCGCGACTGACTGGGGGGGGGGGGGCCATGGATTTACCCGCCAAACTGATGGAACAGAAGTTCGTTTTGGGCAGAAACGAGTCGAGGAGATGGGAGAAAAAAAGTGGTAATAATAATAGGTGAACATCTCTTCGAGAGGATGAGTTTTCCGATTTTGAAGGAGTTGAAATTCGAACCTGTTCATTATAGGATGTGTAAAAAGTGTCTCGGCTTTTTATACGGTTCGTGTTTTAAAGCTGTTATTACAAAATGGATGATTCTTTTGTTCTTTTTCTTTCTTCAGAGAGGTTCCCACATGTCTTTTAATGTATTTGAGTAAAAAGATTGCGTTTGAGAGTCTTTTTTTCCCATTGGATTTTAGGGTCATCTTCTAGAATTGAGAATATTTTCGCATGTAACTTAAAAATAACGTTTTTTGGTTTAAAAATTGAGTAATATTCTATAAATTAACTTTGAATGATAAGGAAATAATTAAAATTTAACATAATTCTTTATTAATTTTATTTATAAATTCGATGGAAATGTGACACATTTTAAATTTAATTAAGTGACTAACCGATTTTATTCGCAGTATTTTTTTCAGCGCTCTTTTTATACAAACTTGAAATGTGTCTTTAATATACGTCAGCAGAGAGTACATAATTCATTTGCTTTTGTCACAGAACGAACTTGGAATACTTTGAGAAGAAAATTTTATCGGACTCGTCACAAGATGTACACAATTTATTAATTGGAAATTGAATAATAGTATTAATTTGAATTTGAGTGTTCGATAGTTACAAAAATCCGAACAAAATTCTTGAGGAAGCTTGGTCTCTATTATGTATATAAATCACAGACGTTTTTACTTATGAGCCTATCAGTCGTATTTTTTCTTTTAGGATTTCATTCCTCTGTTTTTATATGCATAGACAAGGTGCTTAGAAAATATCTGGCCTTATTTCAAAAGGCAGTAAAGCGAATATAAATAATTTTCTTTTGCCATAAAATTTGTGTCTGGAAATGACACGTTCAAACCTTTGTGGATAAGAAATATTTGAAATTGTAATTAAAGACAAGTAATTTAAAATGTAATATGCCTTTTAATAAGTTCTGTTTCCACAGAAGTTGTCCAAAAAAACGACTCTCATACAAGTTTCACTTTGTCGGCGCAGGGATTCGATGCATGTCAGACACATCGCCTACTTCAACAAAGTCTGGCGACTATATCTTTCTTGTAATCAGAAGAGGTCTCACAAAATGTGTTCTTTATGTGTTCCCCTTAAAAAGAAATCCTAACATGACAGATCTGCTAATCAAGAAAAAGATCCATCTCGACTATCCACGGACTTCTTGAACCAGATTAGTTTAGTTACATTAACGTCTCATTTTGAACAAGTACAAAGACTGGAATGGACCTCGTAATTTTGACCATAGTCAACTGATGAGGGCGGCACCTGAGCTGACACCTCCCTCTCCAAACTTCGATGAATCAATAAAGATTCTCTACGCACACTCATCCAAATAGCAAACCGGAGATTCTTATCTCTGGAGTCAGGAGTGTGTCGTAGCGTAAAGTAAAGTAGGAGGACGTTTGACCCTCAATATCAGATTTAGACGGATTTTGTATTGCACACGAAGTGCTCCAGCGAATTGGGTCTCTAATCTAATATTAAGCAAACATAATAGTTTAGTTTAAGTTACATTAAAGTCTCTTTCTGAAGCTACACGAGAGCCATTTTGAGACGGACTTTCCTCATGTTGAGCAGTGGTCAGAGGACGAGGAAAAACCTGAGCCAGCTACTTCTCTCCAAACATCCACTCCAGACCAGAGCGAGAACCTTCGATTTCGACGGCAGATTCAACATGTCTCAGAGTCTTCTTTGCAATCGGGTCTCACACCCTCGTCTCTGCAATCCCGAACGAGAGACACTGCCACCAGTTTATCGAGCCTGAGTCATAACCACAAATATTTAAGCGAAGAATTGATCGTAATTGAACAAAATGAAACGACACCGAGCCAGTATGTTCCTCTCCAAAAGTCCGCACCTCACCAGCATGAGGGCATTTGACCCTTCTCAAATTTAACATGCACGAGGCACGTATCACGGCGGTCCTTCCGTGGAATCGGGTCAAGAAACTATGTCTCTACCACGAGGCCACCATGGCCCTAAACAATGGTTATAACTTTAGAGTCTAATAATTTAATGCAATAGACTCTCAATAATCCGGCATTGCGACAATCCGGCTTTTCTCTAAAGGAGAGTGAGAAGCGATAAAAGGAAAACAAGTCATTGTATGCCGATGTCAGTGACCTTGGTGCGACGTAAACAAAAGAGTGCTGCTCAGATTTCTAATTATATTTTGCAATATTTATTGTATCTATATAATGTTGTATATCTTCGGTATAATTTTGTGCATTCTATATATATATATATATAACCCAACGTACGTGGCACAGAAAAGAGGTTAATTTCTCTTTTGCCGATGGCAACGATCTGTTTGCTTACGAAACAAAAAAGGTTGCCTCCTCCATGTTAGGCCTAACTTCATAGTTATAGCATTCGTTCTGGTGTAAATAACTTTTTCTCGAAAAAATGGAGTTTAGGTTGAATAATTCACAATATTTCTTACAATATAATGAAACTTTGGATGAAATTATTCAAAAGAGACCAGTTAGAAATGAAGCAGATGGGAATAGGCGATCCAGAGAACGTTTAGATCAACGTCAAAATAGTTTAAGTCAGCGAAGATAAAATCGTGTCCATTCACAAATTGAGGTGAACTTACTATTATGAACATTTTACATAGGTTACTTTTCTGTTATGTGCACACCACATGGCGCCATTTTTTGTCTTGGTAAATTTTCTTGGAGCGGTGAATCGCCAGAGAAAGAATATCTATTTTATCTAGAAGAGTCAGGAAAATCGTGGTCTGCATATAAGCGATCCAGAGAACGTTTAGATCAACGGCAAAATATTTTAAGTCAACGAAGATAAAATAGTGTCAATTCACAATTGAGGTGAACATCATGGAACTTACTATTGTGAACATTGTACATTGGTTACTTTTCTGTTATACTTACACCACTTGGCGCCTTTTTTTTGCAAATTTCCTTGGAATGTTGCTCTAGAAGCATTAGGAAAATCGTGATATGCATATAACCGAGGGCAGATGTTCTGAGCAGAATCAACTAGTAGACACAGGTTTTGCTATTAAAATGTATTTTTTATGAACCTCCGGCACCTTCGTTAATCCGGCATTCCTCTGGTCTGATATATGCCTGATTAATGAATCTGAAATTAGTAAATAATAATAATATTAATAGTTATGCGATTATTTTATTTCTTTTTAATTAAATATGCTTAATTTATTATTTTCGTCTTTCTTTTTTCCTAGCAGAAGAAATTTGAATGAGATGCCGAATATTCCACTCCAAGCAGCATAGCGGAACGGAAATAAGTTCAAGTATCTTCCGCTCATTATACTCTTCCAGATCTTTGCACTTTTTCTTCCATCATGCCAGTTTCTTTTTTCCCCAGAGCAGCCACAAAAACAAAACAGTTCGACCCGAGATGCATTCTGTCGAATCTCTGATGCTCATTCTGTCGAAGAAAAGAGAAGCGATGAAGAGAGGGAAAGAAAAAAAATGATGCATCTTCCTCTGTCAGACTGCTGACAAAAGAAGGTCTGACAGCCCAACAAGAGTTCGTCTTTTGACCTCGTTTAGGCTTCTGTTTCGATCATCCGAAACTTCTTAATCAGAGGTCTATTATCCGCGCGTCACGAGGGGAAGAGGAAATTCGAAAATCCCAACTTTTGTTCCACAAGTTGGGATTTCAAATCCATCAATTCTGTAGGCTTTTTTTTCTGGAAAATTTTCGTTGTGTTGTGTTATTACTAAAATTTCACTATTGCTGGCTCTTTTGAATGCTTTTCTTAAAAATTTCAAAATAAATAAGGTTAAGTTTATATTTTTCTTATTTAAATACAGTCGACGCTCGTTATAACGACCGCACATTATAAGGCCATTCCATTATAACGACCAGTGATAAAATCCCCAACTGTGTTTCCCTATGCACTATGTTATTTTACTTCCGGTATAACGACCGACCGTACAATGTGGTCTAATCCCAATACAACGTCCGAATTCAGCGAACACTCTTCCCGATATTTTTCCAAAAAGAGCATGTTTCTGAACGTAAATGACCTTGATTATTGTATTGTCAAGCTTCGTAGATGTAGAGTCTTCAGCGCTAGAGTTCAACTTTGACAAGGGGGGGGGGAGAATTATCACTCACCACAGCGCGGAAATTAGAATAGCTTAGAATAAAAAAATGTTTCAAGTGCTATTGAGACTTTAAAATGTTTTTTTGAAAGGCAGAACATTATTTATCATCTTTAACTGAAATGGAAAATTATGTTTTGCAAAAAGCACATATGCAGAAAAGACAAACAACCATTTATGATTTTTTCTTTAGAAAATAAATGTTTTGCAAGTATATAACACCCTTTATTTTCTACTCTAAAATCTGTTTTAGAAATATATTTTTAATTGATAAAATTTTATTTTTAATACCAATGATAAAAAATAAGTTGAGTATTTAGTTGGAATCTCTTTAAAAATCGACTATTTATATGGAACTGCTGAGGGTGCACGTGTACAGTTTTTAATTATATCCACTATAGCGACCACTCGTTATAAAGACCTTTTGCTGTGGGACGCAGAGGGTCGTTATAACGAGCGTCGACTATAATTGGGGTGGGCTGTGCCCTAAACACTCTTGCATATTTTGTAACTCAAAGCTTACATTTGTTAACCTGTAGGCTAAAATCATATTTTTGTTTATTGAAGGGATAAGATGGGATGATATCTATTGAAAGCAAATTTCTGATAAAATGAATATTTTATTTTTATTTTTGTAATAAATCAAACGTATTCATATCTTGTCTATTTTAAATGTTGGTAATTAAACTTTAATAAAACACTGATATCGTCAATATTGTACATTTAGTTTTCTTTTTCATGAACAAACTTTCATGTAATATATATCTTCGCTTAACAAGCAACACCACTTATCTCAATTTTTTGAAATTTCAAAGAGGAAGTAAATACTCAATTTCTCGCAATCAATAAAGAGTATATCTGAATTTAATTAACATTTGATATAAACCTGAGACGGATGTGAAAGACCAGATGTGAAAAAAATTCAGAACTATTCGTTATTGGCTGCGAAAAATTGGGTATTTTCTTCCTCTTTGAAATTTCAAAAATTTGAGATAGGTAGTATCGCTTGTTAAGCGATGATATGTATTTGACAAAACTAAATTTTAGCGGCTAGTCATGATATTTTGCACACAGCGTCATCGGATCTCAATGTGTTAGCAACATATATGGCGCAGTGTAACTATATGTGGATTTTGCATCATAAAACCCTAACAAAGCCAAAATTAGCCAACATTTCCAGATTTTACTGATGCCATCAGCGATTATGAATTCCTGGTAAACAATTAGCCTAAATCTCTGTCGATAATAATCGATCGAGTAAGAAAGCATGTATATGGAATTCCAATTCGGCATTTAAGTTTTTTCCTGAACGTTCTTAACGTGTGGATTTAGTACAATTTTGAAACAACAGTTACATTCGTTATCTACATAAACAAGATTTCAAGAATGGTAATTCATCTGTTTTGATTTCTAATTGTAAAATTTGTTTTCATCTCTATGCAATCAAAAAGTTAAACTTGGGTAAATTGTCACACCGCATATTTTGTCCCCTTGGATACTGAAGCAACTGTAGAAACCTTTGAACAACATTTATTACTAAATATTTTCCCCCAAAAAATAACGGATGCTTCTCTTCTGTTTTGTGTAATTCATGAACTTATTTAACAGGCAAATTACTCAAATTCGAATGATAAATCGATGATTGGCTAACGAAATATTTGGAATAAACATCTTCATTGAATTCAATCACCATTTCTTTTTAAGTCAAATATTCCATGGCTCGGACGAGAAGGCGGCTGAGAAATTAAACAGACGAGTCTATTTTGATAAGATAGGGGAGGCAAACCCAGACGCATTTATTACAATCTTGTTATTTCCCCACGACGTGTCCTCCCTTTCGTACTTTTCTTCCTCTCGGCAAACGCACTCGTCAGTCTGTGATCGAAGGTTAGCAGTTAACTCGTCAGAGCCGGGAATATATAATGTTCATTGTATAAGGTATAGGGATAAAGAACATCACCCCGCCCTGCCTAAGCATCCGGGTAAACAACTGGAAGACCGGCCGCCGCAACAGATAGTCGGGCACTGTGGTTCCTGCATAATAGCCCCCATTACGAGCGGCTCATGCAGCAACCCTCCGTTTTACCGGGGTACGACCCGTCTTCGGAAGTGGGCCCAAAGAGCCACACTACCATTATTGTGCCATCGGGTTGACGAGAGCCTGCTTACTTATACGGCAGCCTCTCCTTTCGCGAACTCACGGTGATCCCATCCCCCGATGAGGTGTACTAGGTATAGAGAGAGACCAAAGGAGCATCACCCCGCCATGCCCAAGCATTCGGGTAAAAAACTGGAAGACCGGCTGCCGCAGCAGATAGTCGGGCACTGTGGTTCCTGCATAATAGCCCCCATTACGAGCGGCTCATGCAGCAACCCCCCGGTTTACCGGGGTACGACCCGTCATCGAAAGTAGGCCCAAAGAGCCACACCATCATTATTTTGCCATTGGGTTGACGAGAGCCTGATACTTATATGGCAGCCTCTCCTCTGCGAATTCGCGGTGTCCCCCCGATGGGGGTGTACAAGGTATACAGGGTGTTCTGTTAATGGACCGACTAACTCAGAGCATTGTTAGTAGGCATCAAGAGGAACAAAAATTGCAATGCAACATGATGTCGCAAACGACGTTCAGAGGGTAAAAATCTCGAAAAATGCATGGCATACCCAAGGAAGAAAATTGGACGCGCGGGACCCATTGCTTGGCCTCCACGTTCGCCGGATCCAATCCGTGTGCCCTTTTCCTATGGGGTCACCTTAAATTACTTGTTTATGCAACGCTTATGAACACACTGGGGATTGTTGTCGCTGCGGCAGACATCAAAAGCATACCTGGTATCTTCGAGCGCGTCCAGGAATCGTTTTTACTTTGTTGTAGACTGTGCAATGACGTCAGCGGCCGCCATTTCCAACAACTCTTGTAATAATTAATCAAATAAATCTTTTTATAATTATTATTGTACTTTTTATCGTTCCAGCGCGACGTCGAAACCTACGTAGTTTTTCACGATTTTCACCCTTTCAACGTAGTTTGCGATACCATGTTCCATTGCAATTTTTGTTCCTCTTGATGTCTACTAACAACTCTCTGAGTTTGTCGGTCCATTGACAGAACACCCTGTAGAAATATTAATATTTAACAGAAAAAAGGTACACTTTTTGTCTCAGTATTTAGATGTCTTGAAAATTCCTGTATGTTCTGTTGCTATGAATCTACTGTACCGCTCCTCTGGAGGCACTGGAAAAAGTCCTCCATGAAGAATGAGAAACAATTAATTGAAAACGGACTAAGAAAAGCAAGAAATACCGTAATTTTGTAATGATTTAATTATGAATAGTGTTTGAAGTAATCAGAAATTAAAATGAGTTGTGATGTGCCTGAAAAAATGAAATTGTGTTACAAGATTCTCAGATGGAATATTTTAAATGTAGTGTTTTACTGCCTTTTATTGATCTGCTTACTATCAACGTTTTTTCTCTATAGAAGAGCAGCAGATTACATTTGACAAATGTAATAACTTTGAAGATTTTTTTAAAGCAAGAAACAAACTTATCAAAAATAAACACATTTGATATGTATTTAATTTTGGCTTAGACTTCGTTTTTCACAAACAGAAGGAAAAATCTGTCAAATCAATAGTTATTATTAAAAATACTGATTAATCTGTCACAGAATCTCGCCCTGCCAATGCTTTTGTAGTCCCTGAAAGGGACCTCTTATGGAGTCGGTCCAAGTAGCTTAAAGTGTCCTGCATAGCACGATAGACCGAAGTTAAAAGAAATTATCTTAAATCCCTTTTTATTTCATATTTTGATGATTCCGAAAAGCTGCAAAAGAGGAACGATTTTGATTATTCTCCAAAGTTAATTTAATACATGTGACTTCTGTACTCAAAGTTCTCACAAGATTCAAAAGTAGAATTTTTGAGTGGAATGAACAGAACTCTTTATTCTACTCGAAATTCTGTTCTGAAAAAACATAAGAAATCCAAATAATTGTTGTTCTAAAGTACCCAGGTACATTCTGAGAAAATGCTAGTGTCAAAATTAGAGGAAATAAATGTACGTTTGAGAAGAATGTTTATTCAATATTGATAATTTTCCTAGAACTTAAATTTGAATATTATTCCGAGCAGAAAATTTAAATTTTTCTACATTTAGATACTTGTACGTGAAAACGTCTAAAGATACTAAACATTGAATATCTAAAGAGACAAAAAGGTAAGAATATCTAAAAAGACAAAGAATAATAGAAGCAATTTAATTGGTGTGCGCAAGTGCAGCATCATCCAGGAAAAAATTGCCAAGTATAAAATAAATAAAAATATTAACAAAAGGGGAATAAAAAAGTGGAAGGGTAAAAATAATAGTAGACAACGACAAGAAGTAAGAATCTGGTGAATGACTTCATCAGAGGCCAGACATTCATGCAGATTCAAAAATGGAATAGGTTTTCTGTAGAGGAAAAAGACTTTAAGGTCTGAATTTAATATCCTCTCTTGGCCTGAACCTAAACCGGAATGTATTGGAAAGAAAAACACTTACCCACAAAGAAGAAATTAAAGACATTCCACATATGTTATAAGAGGTAAGATTTTAATCCCTTCTTTTTACACTTTGTTCTGGAGATTGTCTTTAATTTCTTCTTTGTGGATAAATGTTTTTCTTTCCAATACATTCCGGTTTAGGTTCAGGACAAGAGAGGATATTAAATTCAGACCTTAAAGTCTTTTTCCTCTACAGAAAATCTATTCCATTTTTGAATCTGCATGAATGTCTGGCCTCTGATGAAGTCATTCACCAGATTTTTACTTCTTGTCGTTGTCTACTATTATTTTTTACCCTTCCACTCTTTTATTCCCCTTTTGTTAATATTTTTATTTATTTTAAAGATAATAAACGTTTCCTAAAAATTTTCCCAAGTTCGTTTCAAAAACAAATCATGTAATTTCTAACAGGATGTGCGGCAGTTTTTAGATGTTGGATTATTTTGCTAATAGGTAACTTTCCAAATGATTTCAACTCAGAAAACTTCATATGAAAGAAAATCCATACAAACATTTGTAAGTCAAACACTCGAATGACTAGATTTCTTTAAGATGAGAGAATAATAAGCTCGTTTGTAGTAATAAATAAAACTTCCAAGATTGCTCGATTCGTTGATTTCCATACATTGTTTGAAGTTCTGCAAACATGTAGTGAAATACTATTTCTACTTTAATTCATATAATAACACACAGATGTAATTTGTTCTAGAACCGGTTTCATAGTTGCTGTTCTGTTAAAGAGAGGAAGTTGATGAATTAAAGAATGTGATGGACAAGCAAGCGGCAAAATAATGAAGTTCTAATGTAAAAAAGCTGTTTTCAAAATAACTTTTTTTTTTTGTTTCGAAAGCGATATTGGAGAAGAAATAGGTACAAGGCAGAGTTGGACTGAAGTTGGAACGTCGCATAAATTGGACTGGTATCATAATTTAAATTCTATCAAGTATATGGGCCGTAAAATAGGAAAACTGCGCTGCAACGATGTAAATGTGGTTTATGGAATCATTTTTTTAGAGAAAGAGTCCAGTAGTTGTAGTAAGAGAACAGATGAGTACATTTAGAAATCACGAATTAAATACTTTCACAAAACACTAATAGTCCTTACGCTGTTTAGAAGAATTCCATTCTTATCCATAAGAGGTTCTTAAGGTATCCGACTGTGTTCGGAGACATTTTTTTGAAAAATAACTTATATATATTTTTTAATGTTATTTTTCAACTGCATATGTTTTAAAACTATGAAAATATTGTAAAATTAGGCTTTCAAAATAATATTTTTTTAAAAAAAACTGAGAAATTTGAAGAAAAATGACTAAAATATTTGCCTTTCGCTAACAGCCTTAGACAAAATCATATTCTAAATATACATAAATCCTTGTAGGAGTACATTTTTATGACAGTTATCTGTGTTATGCTCTAAAATATTTCTTGTACTTCAAAATAGTTTTGAAATATAGCTGAACATAGTTACTAAACTGATAATTTTTCATAAAAAATGCTTTTCGTTTATATTTAAGCACTTAAAAATAATACTTTATTTTAAAATTGACCTTAGTTTTTAGAGGACAACATCAGGCATATTACAAAAAACAATCTCAGAAAATTTCATATCAATACTTGAATAACTTTTTGAGAAATCATTGCTACGGTCGACAGTTTTCCTCAAAAATATCATTTCTCAGAAAACACATTTAAAGTTTTCATGCAAAATAAAATAATGCTTACAGTTTGGTAATAAAACAGCTGCAACTCCATTTGTAATTCAAGTAGAGTAAAAAGTGAGACAGTTTTAGAACGCTGATTAAACAAGCTACAAAATTAAGTCATAAAAAAGGTTTTTGGTAATTTCATCAAAAACGACGATTTTAAACCAGTCGGATACCTTAACCATTCCTTCCATTTTGAATAATCTCTTTTACATTCTAAATTCTATTTTATGTGTTCTAAATATTAATTGTTGTAATTTTTTTGTTGATGCAATCACTTGATGCTGCTGCGTTGAGCACGCAAAAAGGTGTATTGTTATCGTTTTTTGTTTAAATCTTCTGTTTCTTATTTATAATTTTTACCTTTTAATTTATATTTCTATTATCTGTTTAGAAGAAAGTAGGGGAAAGTGGGGCAAAACCGGGTACACATGTTAACGTTATGGGAAATTAGGAAAACACGATTTTCAGTGGAGAAGTTGCGATCGTTTCTATTTTATATGGCAATTTAAGAATATTAGTTACAAAATTCAAATGTAAAGCAGGTGTCTTCTTTCTCGGCGCCACTGCACTTTTGTGGGCCCAACTAAGACAGTTTTTACATTAGATTAACCCTTCTTCTCTATTTAAATTAGAAACTTTATCATCAAAATATAAACAATCAATGTCTGATGTGTTTTTATCATCTTCAGAAGAATCATCAATACTGACTGTCCCTGTCTTACGCCACTCACAGTACCCTGTTTTACCCCGAGTGCAGAGGTTATAAAAAACGAAATAGAACCGCGCAATTATTGGAGTAAATCCTTATTGTTTGATAGGGTATGAATCCTTAATAAACTTATAATAAGCTGGGCTAAAAATGGTTTTTAAAAGTGTAATGATTTTTAAGTAATGGTGGCTTAAAATCAAGCGAACATTAGAGAGTTTTCTTCTTAAAACAAATAAATCTTCACAGATGCAGTGCATTCAACAACTACGACATGCCACTATGACTGTTACTTTTCTTTGACTAGTAGAGTGCAATTCAGTATCTGTCAGCTAGAAAGAAGAACTAATATTGTTAGAATCAAGGGTACCCGGTTTTACCCCACTACCCGGTTTTAGCCCGCTCTTCCCTAGTAAAATATGTTATTATATTCTCAGAGAGGAAGCTTGTTTGTGGTTACAATTAACAAAAATAATTTTATTAAAATAGTTAAAAGGAAATGTTAGGGAATTTTTTTGTTGTTATCCAAAAGTCGCTCGGATTGGACCACAAACTGTTGCCTGAATTGAACTGTTTAAATCAAAAGGACTATTGTTGTGTTAAAACACATCCTCTCTCCCACCTTAGATATTCGCTATTTTGGGTGGGTGCCTGGCTCCTTCTTATTTGAATGCTTGGTCCTCCTCTCTGAATTTCGAGAAATTCGTGGAGGTGATTGACCTTCTGTGCGTCGCCCCTTACATGCTTCGAGAACTTGATGGGCGGCTGGAGATCCCCGCTGTTGGTCTTGACCAATGGTCGATCAGTTTAGGGGCTTGATGAAGATTTTTTTTTTTGGGTTGCTGGCTGTTATTGTGGGAGACGAAGGCAGTTGAGGATGTAGAAAAAAGGTGGAGTGAACGGGATTTGGACCGGGGGCCTTCGGGTTTCCCACGGCCTGCGCGGAGTGAAGAGACGCCGTGAGATTAAAACGACTGTATCGCTAAAATTGTGGATCGGAAGAGAATAAGTCTCGATAAGGTATTCGACAGAACGCCGCCCCATGTCCCCGTACCTGATGTCATTACAGCAACCGAACCGGTTGAATTGACATGGGACTATGGTATTCGACAGTCAAATTTGGCGCGTATGTTGTGCAAAGAAGCAATCAGCGACATTTCGTGCAGCGATCAATTAATTAAATAATTGCGCAGATCTGGGTCTCTAAATGGAGTTTGCCCTGAAACTGAAATATCATTATGTGGCAAAATAAAAAGTTCATAATTTTGACCGGAAAGACCTACGCTATCGAGTAACTTATTGAACAAATCAATTTGTGTTGGTGTTGCTTAGCATCGCAATTTGTGAGACCGATAAAATTAATCTGCGATAAACAGTAGTTCAATCCACAAGAAAAAATGATTTTTCATAAATAAAGATTTTGAATTTTATAATTACATTTGCTAAGGCTATGTTTGGAAATAAGGAAGGAATATAGTTGACGTGGAATTGAAGGTGGGTTTAATTGATATCTATATGGTGATATAGATTCCTTTTGTGTTTTCTGTTTGTGCATACTTTGTTGAAATTGTATGTATGTACAATAAAATGTTTCTTATTTGCACGAGTGTGAAATTGATTTATTTTGTTTTGTAACATGGAATGCAATATTGAATTTTATCGAAATAATTATATGTTATTAAAATCAAGAAAAATTTCGAGTGAATCCGTGAAAGGCAGTAATGATATTGCATTTATTTTGATCTTTTAACTTCCTCCATACTACTCTAGACTTATAATAAAATTAGCTTCACAAGCAATTGTGTTTCAATATTTTATAATGAATGATTTTTAGTGAACTGTCATTTATATTACAAAAATTTACAGTGAATATCATTTAGTGAGCTGCCAATTAAATTTCACGCAATTTTTAATGTATTATGTGATTATTGGTCCTACACCGGATTGATTAGTGTAAGAGGAATGATTCCTTATGAGTTTTAATTCGTTTTCTTTTCTTTAAATGTATCGAGTTTTTTAAATAAATGTACAAAATTTGCAATTAAAGGTTTATCTTTGTGAATTGTCTCATGCTGACTCAGCATCCATGAAGCATGGCCTGGATGCAACAACGGGTTATTGCTAAAACACAACACACAAAATTAATGAATAATATATACTTATTGATTTATGGTTAAATCTGGCTCTTTGGCAGAGAACGAAATTAAGATAAATAACATTTCAACACTACACTATTATCTTGAACTAAAGAAATAGACCAGAAAGCAGTTCTAATCACTAGTAACCCTCGGAAATTGGAAAATGGAACAGACCAAAGCAAAAAACACAATAAAGAACATTAAAGACATCAAATGTTGGTTTGAAGCAAATGTTAGAGAACTTTTTTTTGTTGTTGTCCAAATGTTGCTAGGATTGGACCACAAACTGTTGCCTAAAGTGAACTGTTTAAATCAAACGTACTATTATCTTGAACTAGAGGAATAGGCCAGAAAGCAGTTATAATCACTAGTAGCCCTCAAAAATTGGAAAATGGAACAGACCAAAGCAAAAACACAATAAAGAACATTAAAGACATCAAATGTTGGTTTGAAGGAAATGTTAGAGAAATTTTGTTGTTGTTGTCCAAACGTTGCTAGGATTGGACCACAAACTGTTGCCTGAATTGAACTGTTTAAAGCAAAGGGACTATTATCTTGAACTAGAGGAATAGGCCAGAAAGCAGTTATACTCAAAAATTGGAAAATGAAACAGATCAAAGCAAAAAACACAATAAAGAACATTAAAGAAATCAGATGTTGGTTCCAAAAGAACTAGAAAATATGGCTACGTGGTTTTATACCAAATGTGACGAAATAAATGAAGAACTGATACAGTACATAAAATGACATACTTGGGTTCACACATTGTGTGCTGATAGGAATTTAAGAATCAAAAAAATATGTTTCCTTTAATTGCGCTTAAAGAAATTGATGGTCGAATTTGTGAAACTACTTTCATTAATTTAACTGATGAGACAACTTTTCGAAACTTTCGGCGCATGCGCAAAAGCGCAGAGGGTTTCCGAATCCGTTGCTAAACAATACAAGGTACGATTTTTTACGTTTTGATATTTTTCAGCAAAAGTGAAATAAATCTGCATAGATTAGTGTAAGGAATATTCCGGAAAACGAATGTTGAATTTATTTTTAAGTTTTTAAAAAAAACTTTAATTGTTCAAATGAAATTTCTTCCAAAATAGGGTTACTTCTGCAAGTCAAAAATTTTGTAAGTAAATAATTTTATTAAAATCAAATTATTGAATTGTTCAAAATTTCTTCAAAAAAAAAAAGGCAAAAGTGGTTGTGATAGAAGTACAAATTACTGTGCAGTATGGCGTTAAGTTTCGCATGAAATAGTGAATTTCCCTTAAAATTCTCTTGTACAGATGTCATTATGTATTGGAAAGTATATACATAACAAGGTATGAGCATAAATATATGTATCGTGGTAAAGATGGGGATACAGGAAGAAATTCCGACCTGTCGAAGCATGCGTAAGAAAACAGAAAAATCTGACCAGCAATAAAGTGCTCTATAAAGACTCAATCATGACTATCAAAGGCTCTCAATCATGCTCTATAAAGACTCAATCATGACTATCAAAGACTCTCTATCATGCTCTATAAAGACTCAATCATGGCTATCAGAAACTCTCTATCATGCTCTATAAAGACTCAATCATGACTATCAAAAACTCTCTATCATGAATCAAGAATACGAGAACGCGTTCACTAAAAATTTAAAAACTGCCACTCTGGAAGTCGCAAGTATACAGAGCCAACAACCGTCTGACAAGAAAACTAAAGATCTATTTTTCTTCCTTTTTTAAAAAATACTATAGCTCACTAGTCCACAATTTTCTGTCCTATATTACGAGTGGTCCTCTGATCAACACAGAATATGTTACATAAGATGCGATCACCATAACAAAATTTTTACAATATTATTTACATTTATCTAAGCACTATTCCAGATACAGAAATCTATAATTTGACTATTATCTAACTATAGTTTCCAAGATTTAACTCCTTGATATTTACATTAACACAATACACGATACAATTTCGAAACAATTAAAAGACAGCATAGCACACAATATGTTGAACGTTGCATGCTTGTTGTTAAAAACAATTAATCTAATTGTGAGAGAAGTTCCAGAAATAGAACTCTCCGAATTCCAAATCTCTACATTTAGAAAATTTGCCCATATTGACAGTGCACATTTTGCGAAATACCTTCTTAAAGAATGAGCATCTAGAACTGCCACATTTCCTAAAAATTTGGTTCTTAACTTTTACACTCTCCAAAATTTAAATTTGTTAAAGCTTTAAAAGTTTACATTGCAAAAAATAACGAACAGTTCACAGCACACAATTAAAAGATAACAAGCGAAAAGCATAATCAAGAGTAGGGCGCCACACCAGCCAAGGACTTGGTCAGGACGTCCTGGATGATTATTTTGAGTCCAAATTTTGCACGTGTATTCAGAATCAATTCTAGAATACCACGTTGCAAAAGTTTTCAGGAAAATATTTTTGTCAAACTTCCCTATAAATCTGGCACCCGTAAACATAATGGGAGACAGTTCCCCGATCTCGTCCATACTCACAATCAGGAGATTTGCCAATAAATAAATAAAGATGTGGAAATATAACATTTTTAAATGAGTTACTTTTAGGGAGGATTTCAGCAAAATTTATTTTTTATAACAACTAAAATTTAATTAAAAATAGAGCAATATTAAATTAATGATAATGCAGGGCATAAACTAGAAAAATAGATAACTATCAAATAAAAAAAGTGTTCACTTATTATTATAATAACAATTGTTGCAAAATAATTGTCTTTTTAGGGATGTAATTAGACTGCTGTTCATTTCAAGGTTCCGAATTAGTTTCCACCAAAAACTGGTTGGCTGATCATGCATTCTAAAACTTTTAGTGTATTTTCCTCAAAATTTCATTTTAGCTCAAAGATATCCAAACATTTATGAGTCAGTCGTACTTAAAACTGTTTTTCTCACAGTCGCAAAGCCACTCTCGTTGATAAATACTGAAAAAATACTTCATTTCAACTGAGTGTATAGTTCTTTTCTGTATAAATTATACGGAAACTAAACACTCGGCATTGCCTTTAAACAAATCATTAGCTTTACGAGTCGATGTTCTGTTAATAAACAAAACTGTTCGTTAATGGAGTCTGACCAACTGCGTTCTGAAATCATTAAAATCGGTCTATTTGGATTCAGTTTGGATGATTCATTTCCTAAATCACTGTAAATAAACAACCACATCGCAACCTCTTATTATAATCTCCACATTCAATATTTCAACAACTTTAATTCAAATTATTGCTGCTCTGAAAATAAAGCAAAGGTTTTTAATTTGATATTTGATAGACTCATTTTAAACATTTAATTATAGTCAGCATTTTTTAATAGATTAATTCAAATCGGTGTTATACTCCAAATAAAGCAGAGATTCATCATATTGTAGGTTTTGTTATTCATGTCAAAAGGAAGCTGGAAGGATTTTAGCTTTATTGACAACGTAAACCAAACTCCTTCATAATTTTAGACGACAGGCAATTTACATAGTTTGTCACAAAACAAATGCCGGTGGAGAGCCCCCCCCCCCGAGGCAACGTGGTGGCGGCGTTCATAACATTATAACGTCTGCTTTTATCAGTATTAGAAAAATTGCAATTAAATATTTTTAACGTTCTTGGCCCTTTTTTCAGTGTTGGTTCTTTTCAAAATGGATTACCAATGCTCCAGAGATGATAACAAAACAATTTATTTTGGGCGCAAACATAGAAGACTGGACAAACAGTACATTAGGAAAGAACAGCAAGTTAAAATAAACGTTGGGACCCTTCACGGTCAGCAACATCACAATTAGAATTAATGACACGACCCTCCGCGGCCAACAACATAAAGTACAATAAGAATAAACGTTGGGACCCTTCGCGGTCAGCAATGTCAATCTAAACACTACACTTTCTCTAACTTTCAGCTAGATCCCCGGCCTCACTCGCCGGTGCCTTCCAAAGCTTCCGTTCACCCCGAGTTCGCAACTCGACCGACTCAAGAAACAAGCCCCCACCCTCGGGGATAGCAGGGACTTCCACTGGTGAGTGTGAATCCAGGAATCGATATTTTTGGAAGCATTATGAATAGAGTTCCGTTTAGCTAGAATTGTTTTTAAAAAATCCGAAGATTACATGAAACGGAACCATTAAATGGTCCACTATTTTGAAATGGAATCGAAAAATAAGAATCCTTACACATACATCCTTTTTAATGACTTCGAGGAACATTCATATCAAAATCTAAAAAAAAAAAAATCAAAAAGACATTTGGTCGTGACTGCGTATCAAACAAATTTACAGACCCAAACGGAAGAAATAGCAAACGGTCGAGTTGAAACAGCGCTTCGTTCGGTCAAAAAACTATAGTAGCAAACGGTCGAGTTGAAGCAGCGCTTCGCTCGGTCAAAAAACTATAGTAGCAAACGGTCGAGTTGAAGCAGCGATCGGTCAAAAAACTATCTCCATTTGCTTCTCGCAGTGAATTATTTATAATTGTGAGGAAGACGCTCGTCATTTAAGCTTGTGGTCGACTGGCAAACTCTAAAAGACAAATGAATAAAATTAACGTTGTCGATAGTTAAGGAATTAGAGATAATAACGATATATATCAGTATTATCAACAGTTTTTGAATGAATTGTCCTTGAACAGGAAACTCTGCTTAGCAGGAATTTGTTCCTATTTTTATCTGTGGTTTATATCGTTTCAACAGTTCTTTTAAATTCCGCATTAAGAAAGTGAGCGATATGGAGCACAGATATAGCAGATTTTATCTCGGTAAGCTATCGTAGCTTCTGTTGCGAAAGCGACTAATCGAAATTTCGAACAACCAGACAAATGTTTCAAGTCATTCTTGCACAAACTATTGTTTGTGAGCATAACAACTCTCACAGCAATTATGTGTCAAATATGGCCTCAGGTGTATTAGTTACTTACTTTTTTACATGCTGATAGAATGATGCTTAAGAATTCAGCTGACCTTCATGGAAGACTTCACTAATTTGTGAATGACACTTCACTTATCTTTCCTTTACTTTCCTTTTTATTTATCGATTCTTGTAGCTCAGAACCGTCGATTAATGAATTTAAAAATATTCCTTCCAGGAACTCGCACATAATTTTAAAGTTTCAAATACTTTTTAGGTATTGTCAAGAAATTATTTAAAATCTAGCTTTATGAACCAGTTTCACCAGGCTTCGATTCAAATTCTTTCTTAATTCATTATAGCTAATTTTATCATTCTTGTTAATGCATATTTATTTCAGGACTGGGATATATACAATATTTTTGTACTCTTGTTGATAACTGTACTCTTGTACTCTTTTGTACTCTTGTAATGAACAATGTTGATGATCCCTTTACAAAAGGATTTGTCTAAATATGTTCCCTTACTTTAACTAGTAGTTCTATAAATTCTACTGTATTCATACTAAATCTTTTCACCTCACCCGGCCCATAGTGTTAATAAACCATTTTGGTTCGATAAAGTTAATTCTTTTTCTCTTATTTAATATGTTATCTTTCGGTCGCAGTTTCTGATGGTTTTGACTCTTAGCGACATCTTGCTTATTTATAGATTTACCCAGTTTTGCCTTTGTCTCCATGCAAACAGATAAGCTGAAGATATATTACCCCACAGGGCTTTGTACATATGTTTTTGAGTGTGTGTGTTGTTGTGTTTTGTGTGCGTATGTGTGAGTTTTAATTTCTCTTTTTTCCCGTCTTGGTTCTTGGCCCGAGCATGAGACAACTTGTAATTTTCATGTATTATTATTATTATTTTCCTTGATTGTAAAAATCTACATCCATTCTGTAAACAAGTCCCGCCCATGTTGGCGTTGATTGTATAAGCTTTTAGAAATTTAAAATAAATATTGGCGAATTGGTTCTGTCTCCGGTGGCCTTACACTCTTTCGGGTAGGCAGGTCGCTGTGAGGTATGCCATTCAATATAAGGATAGTAATGTACAGAACTGTAATACTATAAAGCCTGCATTACTTTCATACAACCATACATCATGCAATAAGTCACTCCCAACTTTACACAGCAGGGTGTAAAACTAATCCGCGAACAATTTTAAAGATGTCTGTTTGTTTGTTGACATTTTTGGGGATGACAGATAACAGGAAGTGACGGTTAAGCGAGTGACAGTCAATCGAAGGTTTACTGCATGCGCCTATCTCTAACGGTTTAGAAATGAGCTATTGGGCCACGCTTATATGTACACTTATGTATGTACCAGGGGGGCCCATGCCCATCCAACTGGCGCGGTAACTGTAATGATTGCAGAAACAGGGGCATGGGGCGACGTTCTGTGTGTACCAGGGGGTCCCATGCCCATCCAACTGGTGGGGTAACTGTAATGATTGCAGAAACAGGGGCGTGGGGCGGCGTTCTGTATGTACCAGGGGTGGAGCCAGTGGGGGGATTCGAGGGGGACAGGGCGCCCCTTTCGGGGATGCTGTGCCTCACCCTCCCCGTCGGAGCAAATTTTTTATCCCATTCACGCAATTAGTTATTTAACTAGTAGATAAATAAAGATCTGATGAAAATTTCAGAGGGCCACCATTACACTTCTTCCCTTGTACAGCAAGTCTGTCTGGATGACCGTGCCCCTTCCCCGTTGGGACAGTGGCGGCGATTGCGTGAAAAAGTGAGAGGGTAAAAAATTTACTGATTTTTAAAAATTACCCGGTAGTATACGGGGTAAACTTCAAAATTTAAAAATTTTGTTACAAAATTAGTTAGCTTTCCCGAATACTATTGATTTTAATGAAACTGAAGTTTAGGGTGCGCAGCCATTCCTCCACACTTTGGATCGCCAACTTTTTGTCGCCAAGAGGAAGACGGTTTAGCGATGTAAGAACATTTGCATTGGGTGCGCAGTGAGCTTTCTATTAGTCTCTTGTGCACGCAATGCCTACGGCATCTGAAAAGGAGAAACTCTGCACACGATGCCTGAGGCATCTGAAGTGGGTACCGGGCAAATTTTTTAACGTAAAAAAACATCAGCTGCTTCGCTTTCAGCAAAGCGGCAACCTAGTAGCTTAGCTTTGTCATTGAATGTTAGGAATCTAAGTTTTTTTTTTAAATTCCAAAATAAGTTATCACCTCAAAACATTCCTTCATCAAAGTCATCAGGAGCTAAGAGCACGGCAGTTTAAAGAAATCTGTTCGAAAATGATCTGAACTGTCAAAATTCCAACCGAAGAATTCCAGCAGAAGTATCCAAATTCGATTAAATCGACCAATTAAATCGAAGAGAGCAAAGAAGACACCAATTGAAACGATGCGCGAGAACAGCGATGCGCAAGACAACAATATAATGATCGCTGCGCGCGCAAGACAACAATATAATGATCGCTGCGCGCGCAAGACACGAATATGAAGATCGCTGCGCACCCAAAACAAATGTTCTCACATCGCTAAACCGTCATCTCTTGGCAACAACGAATTGGCGATCCAAAGTGGTGAAAACGGCTGCGCACCCTAAACTTTAGATTAACCTTGCTTTTTTATGATTCTTAGTTTTAAACAGCTAAAAAGAAATAAAAATTTAATTTTCCCCAGAAAAGTTGGGCGAGGGGCAACTGGCCATTTACTCCCCGCCACTGCATCGGACGGACTCTAGCGCCACTCCTGGTAAGTACCAGCTTATCTCAGTATACTATGAAAAGTGTAACAGTTATAAATTGACTAAATTTTAATGAAAAAATTATTTAAAAATTGATTAAATTAATTAATCAAACGTTAATAAAAATTCTTAGTATTATATATAAAGGCGCAAATGCAGCTATGTATAATATAATACAGATACAAATAATAGATATACTAAACAAAAGTTAAAATTAAAAAAGAAAGAAAAGTATAGATAAGAAACAGCAGATTTAAACAAAAACGATGACAATACATCTTTTAGCGTACTAACGCAACAGCCTCAAGTGATTGCATCAACTGAAGTTTAAAACGGTAATATTTAAAACACATAAAAATTAATTTAGAAAGTAAAAAATGTTCAGAACGCGCGCGCGGAAAAAATGAATGAGGAATCGAATGGCGAACTTTATCGAAGACCACTCACCATAAAGATTCCAAATTAGACAAGATTTTCTGTCAAGGGTAAGATTATAAATCAAAAGTATACCCTTTGTGGCCTGAATCCTGTCCAATATCAACATGAGAAACATTCTGAAATACCAAAATGCAAAATCCTTAATGAATAATCAAAAGATACTAGAGAGTGTGTTAAACCTTACACTCTCTGCCGAAATTTTAGATGTAAACCAGGCGAAGCCAAATTTCTTTTTTAATTTTAATTTTTGTTTAGTACAGTAGAACCCCGGTAATCCGGACACGCGTTAATCCGGAACCCTCGGTAATCCGGACGGTCCATGGAGAATAACGAAACCCGCATCCTGTGCTGATCCAACCTATGGATCAGAATGTTATTCAAAATATCAAGTTGGGATATCGCAAGTTGCTTCTTACGAACATTCTCAATGATCCTGTGCACAATGAAAACTTGGTAAAAACACTGAAAAATGTAAATTTAAAAGATGTCGTGTTCAATCTTGCTAACTGTTGGGCACCTGTGTCTACATTGCTGACCAACAAGTCGTGGAAAAATTTGCTTCCCAATTTTATTGATTCTGAAGTTGAAGAAAATGTGCAAACTGAAGAAATTCAGTTTGCATCACTCATTAACCAATAACAAAACACGAACCCGATGTCTAATACTGAAGTCCTCCAATAGGCTGCTGAGGCTGACGACAGTTTGGCTCGAAATGAAATTTTAACAGACGGCGAAATTATCAGTTCGGTAACAGCAGAAGATGACGATGATGACGACGTCACCCCTGTAAACCCCATCAAAATTTCTCATTCTGAGGCTGTGTCGGCACTCATCACTTCATTACATTGAGCTGAAGAGCAAAATTTTGAAGCACACGAAATTATGTTCCTCAGGCGTTTAAGAGATCGCGCATTTGAATTAAAAATTGGAACGGCCGCGCAAAAAACTGACTTTTTTGGACACTGATTATGTTCATTCACTTACATATGTAGTAATTATGTATGTACATATCATGTTCATACTGTATCATATCCATTCAATTTAACCATACAATGTTAGTTCATACAGATATACCATAGTATCTATACACACAATTTTTGAAAAAAGTGTTTTACGTTATTTTTTAAAAACCTCGCCAATCCGGAAATCCCGCTAATCCGGACGTCCATGTGCCTGAATTCGTCCGGATTACCGGGGTCCTACTGTATATCTATTATATGAAAAGTGTAACTAATATTTTAATAGTCATAAAAATTTACTAAGCAAAAAGGAATACCCCACTTCCCGCATTTCATCCCACACCTCCAACCCCAATATAAAGAGCTCGAACTTATTACGTTTTCATGGTCCATTGTGGCAAAGAAAATGAAGATAAATCCTCACATGCACGGAGGAGGTTTCCTCACGTAAGGTGAGGGTCGGGGGTCAGCGGCTCACAATGGAGAATGGGAGAAAGTGGCTGCACCCCTCCTCCCCTCCGATAAGAAGCACTGGAGAAATCCGAGCTCGGTGTTTTAGTGTCACCGATGATCCCCGAAATGTGGAACGTGCGCCCGTTTCCGCCGCGCATTGTCTTTTCCCGAAAAAGTGAATAATTGCCGAAAGGGGAGGAGGCACGTGAAACGGCACCTCTGTGAGATTATTCGGGCTGGGGATGAATCTTAATTTGTGGCCGATTGTTTGCTAAAGGGAACCGGGCGCATTGTTGGGGGTCATTATTCAAATAAATTAGGCTTCTTTGTCGAAAAATGAATGAATGGT
>BGPR01007079.1:38223-74134 GCA_013235015.1 Araneus ventricosus | reverse complement strand
AGTGACTAGTAGGGCGCAAAGTAGAACTTATCAGATAAGACACGTTTACATTCATTGGTGTAGTTTCAGTTTGAATATTTTTTTTGGGAGGTTACAGCTACAGTGAACCCTTCCTAACAGAAAATAATTTTTTTGAGGTTCTGTATTTCATTTTTTAAAATGAGTACATTTTTTCTATACCTTTTGTTGCGGTCATCCCTGCTCTTGCTAACATTTCACATGAAGTAGCGAATTTTCTCTGTGTATTAGCTGGAAACAAAATAAGAGGGCTGCAATCACTGTATCTGCATTGTTGAAATTAACTACCGTTTATTTATTCTTTCACATGTGTTATTAGCAACAGAAATAAAAATTGTATTGAGGAGGTGATGGGAAAAATTTCTTTTAAATTCCTATTCAACAGATTTAACCATATGTTCTGCATAGTTTCTATCAGATAAAAATTACTAGGTATAATAATTTTTGAGTATTTGATACAAAAAATAAATGTCAATGATAATTTGTCTGCCAAGCTCAAAAGAATCAGTTTTTGTAGATATTTTTTTCACTTACAAACACATTTCTAAGAATAGACAAGAATTTTTTTGAATTAAAACAAATGATGTATGTTAATGTAAAGAACCTGGGTAATAACATATGTTCATATTTTATAAATATGGCAATGTCTTTAGATCTACAGCAGTTAGTCAAAACAACATTAAAACAAAAAAAATTTATCTAAAATTCATTCACTTCATAAAAATGAATCTTGGAAGCTATTTTGATATCACATTAAAATGATACTATAATTGAGTATTTTGTCCAGTAGTCGATTTTGATGTTTCATGAGGATAAACATGCCCACCAGCATATGAATAACATGCTTCTTCTGACAGAATAAAAGCTGGTAAAGTAACAGCTACACACAAAAATGAAAACATTTTCATTTGATTAATTCCATTCATTTTTAAATCTTTGTATCCTTTTCCTCATCGAGAAAGGGTAGCTTGCAATTTAATTAACACCTGTTTTTTTCCGCCAGTAATCTATTTATATCTCACTAGACCGCTGTTATCAACTAAAACAAAACAGACGAAAACGTAAAAACCGGCGTCGACGAATCAGTATCTGATTCGTTCAGTTCAATTCAATTCAATTCAAATGGACAATTAAAACAAAGCAAGAACAATGACAAAGCTAAATCAAAAGAAAATTTTCTTCATAATTTATTTCTGTAAATAAAGCAGATCTAGAATTTTCTGACTCATAATGCCTGAGTTATATTGATTCGCAATGGATTACATATTCCTTGTTTATGAAAATTTGTCTTCAAATAACAGTGAATAATCAAAATTATTTGTTTCACAATCAAAAATACATTTAATACACCTAGTTTTTTGAAATAATGTTGTGAAGTGAAGAAATACAAAGTCTGGAATTAATTAAAGGGGAAAAAAAAAAAAATCGCAAAAACACAAGGGAATCGCAGCAGATAGACAACCTACGAAATAAAGTAGTTCCTTCCATTGGCAACATTCTGTGTGGCCGGCGCGTTTCCTACTGTAAACATATTTAATTACAAAATTCCATTTTTCAAAAATGTCAGGCGCTGTGAAGATTATTGGAAGACCAGAGAAGTTCAAGAAGAATCGCAGTACTGAAAAACCAGATGGAGTAGAGCAACTCAAAAAATTAGGTAAGTATTGTTGAATTCGAAGTTGATTTCGCATCCATCTTTCGCGAACCTTCTTTACATTTTAAATTGAGTTCATTTTGGAATATTCTAATATAAAACATTGTATTTGTACTTCTAAATTATTTTATGATTTTCCAAAAGTTATTAAATATAGCTACAATGCTTCTCTCTGAGAACTTTCTTGTATGAGTGCCAAACTGTGACACTGCATTTATATAAGATGATTGCTAAATCGGTGAGTGCAACGTCCTTGATTGCAAATTTCTTTTCAGATGTTATTTATTTCCTTTTTTTTTTGTATTTGATTTAAAAAAGTTTTCAAAATCTTTTTGTGGTGAAATATTTTTGAAGAAATAAAGGCAGAATGCACTTCGATTTCTGTTATTAGCGATGTGTCGGGAAATCGCACGAACAAAAAATTCAAATTTAGTCCTTTTGTTTATTTTTTTCTATGTATCAATTGAAATGGTCAAACATCTTAATTAAAAGATGAGTCATTAAAAATTTTAATTTTTGAAAAATTATATTAACAGTGAATAAACCAATTACATAATTTTAAAGAAACACGTATAATTTAAAAGATCCAACCCGTTTTCTCTTTTGAAAATCTTACGGTTTTTAATTATTTCATTAGAATACCTACTTTAATGTGGCAAATGATAAATTTTGTTTAGATTTTAATAAATAATTATTTTGTATCTGTGTATACCATTCCATTTTACATTTTTTGCAAATAGTAATGATATACCTATTTCATAAATGATTAAATTGATGTAATCTCCATTTTATCAATTTATGTGGCATAAAATATTCAAAGTAAAAAATTGCTTAGTTTGATATGCAATCTTCCTGTTTTCTCTTTACATCATTTATTGAAATTTTATTTGAATAGTTTTAATGTTTTTATATGAATATTACTGAATACTTTTAGTAAATGTTTAATTATCTGGGTAATTAATGCCATGTATTTGTTTTTTGTTTAATGGTGTATCAATTAGCCTTATTTCATTACTAATAATATACATTTTTCTTCTATATGCATTTGGGAAAAAAAACATTAAGAATTATCTTAAAATAACATTGCTCAAATTCCATAAACTTAAATTATTCAGAATTCTTGAAAAAATGAAATTATATTAAAAGCATTTTAAACTATTCTAAATAATATTATAATTTTTGAGTCATGAGTAATTTTGATACTGGATTGTACAGTGCTTTAAATTTGAGATGGAAAAAATTAAAGTATTTTGTTTAAAAATCTTGTGAAAAAATATATTCTTTCTTAATAGTGCTTAGAAACTTTTTAACATCTATTTCATTGAAAATTGCTTTTGAATCTGCTAATAAAAGTCTATTAGTTGTAGTCCTCATACATCATTTCGTGGAAATATAGCCAGCAGTAAGGGTGCTCTTTTGCTCTCTCAATTCAACACAGTATGATACAGTAGAACTAAGGACTGTGTATAGATCTTGTCACCCATTACTTTTTAAAGTGATTTCACTTTTTATAAGTATGGTGCAGGAAAACTAAGTTTATTTAATGAAAAAAGTTGCTGTTTACGAGAAGTCATTAAAATGAAGTTTTTGCAATGCATGGTTATGTCTTTATCTTTCTAATCATCGTGATTTGAGATTCGTTTTTTTTTTTTTTTTACTGAAGAATGTCGTCACTTTGTTACTTCAATCTGTAGCAAGTCTCAGCATTACCTATTCACGTACGTTTAGGGAGAGAAATGCAATTGAAAGTTTTTTTAATTATAGATGAAAGAAGAATCTTAATGATTGATTATTTCTAGTGTTACCACAAAATAGCTAAATTGTATTTTCACTCTTTAGATTTTGCATCACCAAAGAAAGTCAGATAATCTTCTGTATTATTTCTATACATCTTAATAATATTAAGTTTACTTTTTAGGTATTAAAAAAATTTTCCATGATGTAGGAAATTACATTAGATATTGATATTTGTTGTCAGTTGGTTGATATTAATTTTACTCTGATGAATTTACTTGGTTGTTAAATTTCTTTATATTTAATTGACCATTTATAAAGTTTGCATATTTCTACTTTGAATACTAAAAGTTCAGTGTAGTAAGACTTTGTTTTTTCCAAATTGAAACATATACTTTTCATTTCATTTGGAATTTAGATAAGCTGTATCTCATTGACTATTTGTTCATGGTGTCACACAGTATTGAAAATTTCATAAATTGATTTTTCAAACATTTCTAATAACCTCTTATCATCTCCTAAAGTTTTAAATGTGTTTTTCATCTGTACAGTACAATATTTCAACTGTAGCTTTTCTTATTCTGTTTCTTTCCTTTTCATTTTAATCATTGTCAAATACTATGAATTATACATGGTAATTTTCACCATCATCTTATAGGTATAAATGTTAATTCTGTAAAGGAATTTTATCATGATTCTGTACCTATCATTTAATTTTGGCAATTAGTTAGCAAGATGTTTTCTTAAAGTTATGAGTTGGTGTGAAAGAACATATAAAATTTTTTATGCAAAGAAATTTAGTCTCATTTTCTTGTTTTTATTTCATATGTAAAAGTAAATAATTACTAAAACTAGTGCTTTCCATTAGTGGTGCCCTAAACGTCACCAAGAATGTTGGTTCTATTCTGTTAGCGCCAACATTCATTGCTAAAATTGACAAAGTAAATCCTGAGAAACTAGACTGGAATAAAAGTTACATTTGCATAATTTCTTTCAATGCTTTTTGGAAACATCTTAATGTTTCATCAAAAATTTCAAATGTAGCATCTTCAGTGAGAAATGGGTAAGCATTTTGATTCATAAAGAAAATTAAATGGCAAGCTAATGCTTGCCAATTTTAATTTAATTGGGTTTCCCTAAGCAAAATTCACATTCAGATTTAATTTTATAAAAGTCTATTTTGGAAGCTCTTAAAGGATTTATGCTTTATTCTAGAAGAATAAATAATAAATAGGCTAATTGAAGTTTTCTGTGTATAGCTCAAGACAGTGTAAAGCCAGATGTACCTGCAGAGGAGGAAGAAGATGACAACCTCGATGAGGAGGGTCTCCGCCTCAAAGAACAAAGAATCTTGGAACAAGGGCAGCTGTTCAGCCGCACAGGAAAGGCTGTCGGTAAGGTTTATTTAACTAAAACTTAATTATATTGTTGCAGAGCCTGACCTTTAATTAGATAGAATTGATGCACACTGGTTATTTCTTTGAGTTGTCGAGAAAGTTTTTATAATAAACTGGCATCTTGATCTGTAATTCATTTAATCAGTAACTGTTTTCAAAATTATTTTGCACTTTTTTACTGTCTTGCATATGAAGCATACATAGAGAAAATACTGTAATAGTCAAAAAATTTGATTTGAAGATTTAGATGACTCTCCAACTTTTAGTTGTCCCTGACCCTGAAAAACACATTTTTGGAAATATATCTGTCTGTGAATGTGACAACTCAAAAATGGTTTGAGCTAGATGGATAAAATTTGGTATGTGGTCTTAACACAAAATTTGTAGATTTCCATCAAATTTCGGTTGAAATTCATGTGATAGAAATCTCCCTTCCTATCCATCCGTGTGCATGTGAATACAATAATTCAAAAGAAAAGGAGCTAGATGAATAACATTTTGTACACAGTTTTATCATCAGAATTGTAGATCTGTATCAAATTTTAATTTAAATCTGTCAACGGATGCTTGTGTGTGAATGTGATTACTCAAAAATGCAATGATTTAAATGTGGTGTGTAACCAAAATTATGGGTCTGTATCAAATTTTGGTTTCAATCGGTAAAAAAATATTTTAAAAATGTGCCAAAAATAGATTTATGGTTTTCTTTATTGTGCTACGAAGCATAAGATGTGCTATATTGCGTCACTATACACAGAAGTCGGAGGGGCTGTTAGGTTATCATACTTCGCCTTGCCCTTGCCTCCATTTCCAAGAGCAATAAAAATCTGAGTACTTGTGGCCCTGCCTACAGTGTCAATAATTTTCATACAGAGGGCTGACACCTTTATTAGGGAATGAACTAGAAAGTCTAGGAGAGACCACTCATGCAGGTTAGGAAACAGGATTTGTTAGAGAATGAAAGATCAATCAGCAATATAATGCAACACTAGATTTTGTTTATCTATTATATAAATTGATGTCATAACAAGTATGCATATATGTAGTATCTACAAGCAACTAAATGATTTGTGCAATTTTTTTCCCCTCCCACAGAATTGGGTAACTTGATAAAATCAACTAGACCCTTTTTAAATAAAATCAGCAAAGCCAAAGCTTCCAAGTTGGTTCGAGCTCTTGTAGATCTCTTCTTAGATATGGAAGCTGAGACAGGAATGGAAGTAAGTCTTTCTATTTATTAAGTAACTTTTCATTATTGCTTTCATTTCATTGTATATACTTCATAATTTTGGCATTTATTATACTTAGTTGATACAATTCTATGTGTATTTAAATTGGCTATAAAACTTATTGTTGTTAATTTTTCCTGACCAGGTTGATCTGTGTGTTGAGTGTATCGAGTGGGCCAAACAAGAAAAAAGAACTTTTCTGAGGCAATCTCTTGAAGTAAGCATACATATGGTATATGTATTACTTGAACAATTTGTTAAATTTATCTCTGCCCTATAATGAATTTTTTTTAAAAAACGCAGCATTTGTAGCAATGTGGGAAGAGATCTTCTAATGTGTATCAGCAACCGTAAACATAATTTTAAGTTACTTTTTTATTTGGTTTTTATCCAGACTTTTCTTTAAAGAACAACCAACTTTTTCATTTTATTTGTGTAAACTTTTATTGCACTAATTAAGTGTTGGAGGAGATCTCAAGAATATTTATGTATGATATAAACTGATTTGCATAGGAAATTGTCAAGAGGTATAGGCATGAGCTGTTGATCTCAAAACTTTTGGTTTAGTCTTATTTTAGATATAGGACATATATCAATATATTTTATGAATTGATATATTTAAAAGATCTGTTAGCTTTTGATGAAATAGTTTGAAAATTGAAGATGAAACTTGGAATTCTATTTTGTTGTATTAAATTAGATTTGCATCGATGTTTGTTCCACTTAACCCTTTGAGGATGACTGTCATGTAGGCGTGACAGCTGCTTGGCGCATTCTCTCCAGACTGTCACTAATACATGCCGGCTCTTGTGGCTTTTAGCTAGCAACTGTCGCGTCAGCATGACACCAGCTTCAGGGTGCGTAGTGTCCTTAAAAAGTGCTTATTTTTTATGGTCCTTATATAAGGACCTTAAAAGTTCTTATTTTTTTATCCAGGTGCTTATTTTTTTTCCCTAAGGATTAAAAAAAAAAAAAACTATTTCCCCCTGGCTAGGTCTGCCATATTTTATGAACGTATTTCTTTGCGCCAGTGGGTCCGGAGGGCAGTTTAAAATTTTCCCCACACTTTAGGGAAATACTGTTTGTATGGGGAAGATATATCCCTTTAATTGACGTGGCTGTTCTTTCATCTCCTTTTGCTTGCATAGGTAGGGGAAAAAATCGTTTCTTTTCAGGGATAAATTTGTATAACTCTTACAAAACACGCGAGCTTCGGTGTCATGCTTTTCTACCATGTGGTTATTTATTTTTGAAGCATTTTGTTATGATATATCAGCATTATTTTAGCGAATTATTTATATTTTACTTTGATGCCAGGAAAATGAGATTGGAGGACTTTTTTGAAGGCAATAAATTTACAAAACTGTGGAGTGCTTTCAAAATTATTTTGATTCTTTCTCATGGACAAGTATCTGTTGAAAGAGGATTCAGCATTAATAAAAACATTGAGGTAGAAAATTTAAATGAAGTTTCTTATGTTTCTCAACGTATAGTCTATGATCATGTAAAGCAATCTGGCGGAATGCACTTAATAAACATTACTAAAGAATTGAGAATATCGGCAACGTCAGTCCATTCAAAATATTTCCTGTTTTTGGAGGAACAGAGGGCTAAAGAAATTGCTGCCAATGATACAAAGAAAAGAAAGTTAGAATCTAATTTCTGGATCACCTTACGGAAAAATAAATCTCTCTTGGAAAAGGAAATAGCTGAAATGGAATGCAAGGGTAATGAACTTGCTGAACAAGCAAGAGACTTTTCACTACTAACAAAATCTAATGATATGCGAAAAGCTATTAGTGAGAAAACTGAACAATTGAAAGAGTTAAACTGTGAAATTTCTAAAAAGAAGCAGAAAACTTTGTTTGCATAGTTAATAAAATTTGCATGATCTTTATATTCTATATTTGTTTTCTTATGTTCTTAACCTTCTTTTTTCTATCAAGGAACTGAAATGCTAATGAAGTGGCTTTGTAATCTATTTTTTTTTTTCAATATAGCTAACTGTAGTGTAATAAAGGAATTTTAGATCTGCAATGAAAGTGCGTTAGTAAGATTTTTCAAGAGAAACTTGCAGAGAAAACATTTAAAATAACTTAGCTTGAATGTTTGTAAAAAATATTCAGCAATTACTGGTGATATTCTATGTTATATTTGTATAAGATTTGATTCTTTCTCAACTTGGTAAATTTCATCGTAACACATAGTTCTATAATCAAAACTACGTTAATGTTGGTCCTTATTTTTTTCTTAAAGGTGCTTAAAAAGTGGTTAGAAACTGCTTATTTTTTAAGATAAAATTTCACTACTCACCCTGAGCTTTAATGCAATTCCGCTTAACTAGAAATTGTGTGCCAGCCCTGAGCAGCCTTGTGCGTTAGGAAATGTTGGCCAGACGGAACTGCACATTTTCCATGTGGCCGTCCTCAAAGGGGTTTCGCACAAAATTTGAGCTGTTTTATTTTCAAGCACCTGGAGTTGGTATAACTTTCATTGGCAGTTATGAATTAGACAGATTTTATTATTCTCTTGTAATAAGTGTTCCTAAGTGAAAATAAAGTCACATATAAATTATGCATGACCATATAAATACTTTGCCACTGTTTGTACATAAAAAAAACTTCTAATCCATTATCAAAAATGTGCATATTAAAAATATTGTGGTTAATTTGTATGAATTTTCCATATTTAGGCAAGATTGATCGCTTTGTATTATGACACACACAGATATTCTGATGCCTTGCAATTAGGTAAGTATCCTTTTCAGTTCAGTTTACATTTATAATAGTGTTACTTATTTTAAATATTGCTGCATTGATAAGAATATCTAAAAATGACATCACCATTTACGATATTTCTATCCTTGTTCTTTGTTAAATAAAAATTGTCATTTCAGTATTTTGAATTGTTATCTGAACAACTAAGTCAATCAAGGGGTTCATTTGTGTCTAAAATTGATAGCACTGGCAAATGTTAATAACATGACTGGGAAAATCATTTTGCTGTGTGAAAAATAATTGAAAAACTAACGTAACAAAAATAAATTATTTGCATTATTTGAAATTTCTAAAATACATTACAAGTTAAATAGTAACAAGTAATCCATTTTTTTCTTTAATGTAATAGTCATTTGAAATTAATTATCATGAATCTGAATAAGTAGCAAGTTTTCCTTGCAGAGAAAGAAGCTTAGAAAGTTTTTGCAAGTGATATTATATTACTCTGTCACTTTTTTTAGGAAGTGGTTTGTTGAAAGAACTGAAAAAGATGGATGACAAAAACCTTTTGGTGGAAGTCCAGCTTTTAGAAAGCAAAGTTTATCATGCACTGAGCAATTTACAGAAAGCTAGGTAAAGTAAAACCTTTAAGCTTTTATTTTAGCACATTTTTACCATGTGAATTCATCAAACAATAATTTATAAACACAACTATTTGTGAAGCTTTCGTTATTGCTTAATTGTTGCTTGTCAAAAAAAAAAAAAAAGAGAGAGAATATATCATTTCCTTTATAGTTAACTTCAAAGAAATTCCTGTAAAGAGTAAACAAATTCCTTTTTATGTTCGGCATCTTAGCTTTTGTTTTTTTGCATTCTTATATACTATCCTGGATTTATTGAGAATCATCATTTTGAATCCACAAGTTTTATTGCCACCAAAAATCAGTACTCTAGGTTATAACCCAGAGTTCCCACTGTCCTTGAAAATTGTTTGAATTTTATTTGCCTTACTCGGGGCCCTGGAAAAGTACTTGATTTTTTATTGGGTCCTTGGAAAAATAAGCAAAATGACCATCAAATATTTTTGGGGACAGAAGAGAAGACCAGATTTTGACTTGGTTTTGTCTTGAGAATTCCAGCACCAGAAAAAAAGGATGTTTGTATGGGAATGCTGTCAATCATCAATCTTTTCTTTGTATATTCAAAGACAGCTTAATTTGATAATACAGTAACAGTAAAAGCTACAGAGATTATTTCTCCGTCGAGTAAAATAGTTCTGTAGTTATCCTAATATATTTTGAAAGTAATTGACATATTTGAACAGAATTTTGTTTTAAATACCATTTAACCGATTTTCTCAGCATTGAAATCTGTTTTCAAAATGTGTTATTTAATTTCAGAGAGCCAGGGAGTATGCATTCATGTGAACACAATAACTCAAAAACATAAATAGCTAGATGGATAAAATTTGGTACACAGTTTTATCATTAGAATTTTCAATCCAAATCAAATTTATTTCAAAAATAAAAAGTAAATGCTTAATTTGATTTAAATTTATCATTTGCATTTTTTATGCCTAAAATATGTAATTTTATGGTCCTTAAATTTTATTAAAACAATCCTTGAATTTTTTTCCTCAATAAGAGTGGGAACTCTGCAACCATATAAATGTGTGGATGTTATTCATTAACCCGTTAATGCCCAGCATCCTATTTATTGGATAGTTGCATTTCACTTCTGCGGCTGAACTGAACTTATTCCATTGTTTTTCTCTTGCTTTGTTTATGAAAACGATTTTCAACAGACATATACCACCAGTTAACCAGATTTTGAAGTCAAAATGTCGTCGTTTTGAAATATTTTAATTTTTCCTTTCATTTATTTCTGTGGTAATGCTGGTAATTAGAAAGTGATTTTTATTTTTTTCATATTTTACCATATTTTAAAGATCTTTAATATTTATGTAAAAAAGTTTTAAAAAATAATTTTTTTAGTTGTTTTTTTTTACTCCGAATTAATTTTGCTTCACAGTAAATTTAATCTTAGTGTCTTAAACTTATTTTAATTAAAATCTATTAAAATATATGCTTTAAAGAATTTTAAAGTAGGATTTATTATTTGTAAGAATTATTTTCCTAGTTTAAGAAATTAGAAGTATTTTGAAGTGTCCAGGATTTCATTTTATAAATATAGAATAAATAATATCCATTTTTAAAATTTGCTTTTTAAAAACTTTAAACCTCTTTCTTAAAGAGCTGCTCTGACCTCTGCTCGAACAACTGCCAATGCCATCTATTGTCCTCCTAAACTTCAAGCAGCCTTGGACTTGCAATCTGGTATTCTCCATGCAGCAGATGAAAAGGATTTTAAGACAGCCTTCTCTTATTTTTATGAAGCGTTTGAGGGATATGACTCTGTAGATAGTCCAAAGACCATGCAAGCTCTCAAGTACATGCTGCTTTCTAAGATCATGCTCAATAAGTGAGTTTTTTCTTCCTTTGTTTTTGAATGAATTTAATTTTATTTTTACATGAGTGCACACTTAGGCCCAGAGATGATGGTTTTGTTTGGTAATTCTACCTGATGAAGAATATCTTGGTAAATAACTCGGCTAGACACAGATTTCTGTTGATGAGTGCATGTTGTTTCAATGGAGAAACTATGCTTCCTCTTCCTTGGGTAATCAGAACTTTGCCTATGTACATAAAGCGAGTTGGAATTCTCTGGGAGAGTAGACAGTTGGAGAGAAAGGCCAAGCTGTTTTTGAGCACAGTAGTTCTTGCAGATAAGTAAAAGGTATAAACTGATCCAGTAAGTTGTCTTAAATAGGAGGAGATTGCAATGAACTTTGCTCCTAAAATGAGATGTTTTAACCTCTGTCTCTGTGCCACTTTCAAATTTAGGTGGTAATCATTTTAGTTAAGTCAGAAAAAAGCTGTTCCAGTTATGCATCTGTGCTACATTTAAGATTATAATTATAGTTAAGGTTTATGTGATAATAAGGTTATATTAATTTAAGACTTCATTTTTAAAGGCTTTTTTTTTTGTCTTGCATTTTTTTCAGTGGAGTTTAGTTATTAATATTCTATTGAGTCGAGTAAAACTTTTACCACTCATTATTCTGTTTTTATATTATGATTATTCAATATAGCTATTTAAGTCTTGTACTTTAATTCAGGGCAGAGGAAGTGTCTTCCATCATTATTGGAAAGCTGGTTCTGAAATATGCTGGCCCTGAGGTAGATGCTATGAAAGCTGTTGCTCAAGCAAGCCGGAAAAGGTCTATGGCTGATTTTCAACAGGTAAGAATGTTAATGGTATTGTATTTATATTGTGTGTTTGTTGATTGATTGGGAAGTTCAGAAGGAAAAAGCATTTTTTTTTTTAAAGTCGCACTGTTAAATTTATATTCTGATGCTAATTAACTAAAGGTATAAAAGGAAATAAGAATTTTTATATGATTGATACTGGGCCTAAAATTTATGAATTTCTTCTAGGATTACAAACTTTATTCAGTCTTAGATAATCTGCTGAGAATTTTTGACTAAGGATCAGTTTTCCATTTTTTCAGATAAAATAGCTGTTCTTAAAAATTGATAAATTGAAAAGGAATGCTTTGCATTTATTATCAATTTTCAAGCATTTCTTTATTTTATAAACTTGATTGTGTTAGTCTGTGTAAAATACAGACTACTTTTATTCGAACAGAATCTTGTTACTCTGGTTTTTCTTACATAGTTGACATATATATATTTTCCTCCTCTAAAAATAAAGTGTTTTCCTCTTTTATATAAATCTGAAGTGTCTTTTGGTAGGAATTGATTCTTCTCTTAATTTTGTGAGCCAATTTATTGATATACAGTAAATCCTGGTTATAATGGATAACTGGGATTGGGGTTTGTAAAATCGGAAATCTGTTAAATTTTGATTTGAATATTTAAAATATCTTATTACACTTGAAATTGTGCTGCATGATGTAAACATAAAATATTAGTAAACCATATTAGTAACAAAAAAAAAGATAGTTATATATTAGAATGTTATGTTCTTGGATATTAGAATGTTATTTCTTAATAATCAAAGTCCTAAATTGTTTAATATGTTCATAAGCCAACATTTCTGAAACTGGAGAACCCTCCTTGTATTTAAACCAATGCATAATACAATCTCTTCCGTCTTTCATTTTTTAAATCTCTGCTCAAACTTTTTAACTCAATGGTTTCTTTCTCTGTACTATATTAGTCAAACTCCTGCCATTAAATCCAAAGTTTCTCGATTTCGTGTCTGTTAAGTTGACACTTTACTTGACAGGAGTTGATCGAAGATGTATTTGGAAAATACGAGTTAAACTTGCTATTTTCGAAATCTTGTTGAATATAATTCGAAAACTTGCAGTTAAATGTCTTGAGCTTCAAAAGTTCTTATTTATGATTAAAATACTTCTGTTATTTTCTCATTAAGATGGAAAACTTAAGATTTTTGAATCAAACTTATTTTAATTTTTTGTCTTGGTAATTTAGAATTTCTGTATTAATATGTGAAGTTTAAAAGGGTTGTAATAAGGTTATGAAAAATTTTTATGTGATCACAGGTTTTTTTTTTTTTTTTTTTTTTTTCTTCATGCTTTGTAGACACTATTACACAGTTTAAGAAACTTGGAAATTTAAATTTTGCAATAATTCAAATAATATTAATAAATTTTGTTATTAACTATTCATTGCAGATTGAATTTTCTTACCTTCTTTCCTTTTAGTATGATTTTTTTTTTCAGAATTTTTTTGTTACAGTTTGTATAATTCCTTTTTTACAGGCTCTTGTAAAATTCAGGAAAGAATTAGTGGAAGACCCTTTTATCAAATCTCACTTGAATACTTTGTATGATACCATGCTAGAACAGAATTTGTGCCGGATTATTGAACCATTTTCAAGGGTGCAAGTAAGTTGCTTTTTTAGATTTTCAGTTAAAACCAAAATGAAGGAAACTTGTAGAGATATTTTTATGCTGACTTATTATAAAAAATTCCAAACTATCTTTCAAAAAGATTACTTTTACAAGAAAGAAAATGTTAATGATAAATGGGTGTTCATTACTTTTGGTTTCAATTTCCAACGAATTTAATTTTTTGTAATGTGTAGGGTCTAATTTAAAGAAGCAATGTTTTAAACCCAATTTACAAATGATGAGATTAAAAAATATTGGAGTGAAATAAATGCCACCTTAATTGAAAAAACTAAAATTTTGTGTGCTGGCAATTTTTCTCAAATAGTGTAAAACATTTTGAAAAAAGGTGTTTATCTTTTTTATGTAATATCTGAAATTTTAAGGCATTGTTTCACTTTTTGACGCATTCTTATATCTGAATTGATTTGATTGAACATCTACTATGTCCCCCCCTCCCATATTTTACAAGTAATTCCCAATTATTTAACTTTCTGCAATTATATTTTTGAAAAGGCATTTACGAGTAGCATTTTATTGTGTAATCTTTTACAGTTAAATACTAATTTATGCTTACTTTTCTTTGTAGGTCTCGCATATAGCAAAAATCATCAACTTGCCTGTGGTAAGAACTTTTTTTCTACATTTTTCTTTGCGGTTATTCTTGTGTGTTTATTTATAATACCTTTATCTTCCTTTTATTATCTAATTTCACATATTGTTTTATATTTTTTTTAATTTCATGTATTTTATATCATGAGAAAAGAAGTTCATTAAACTTTAAAAAATTTACTTACGTTAATTAAATTATTGTCTTATTTTTAAACACAGGATCAAGTAGAGAAGAAATTATCTCAAATGATTCTAGATAAGAAATTTAATGGTGAGTAACTTTTATATTTTTATATAGTTGAAACTAATAACCCTATGTTCATCTGCCTTAGAGAAACAAAATTATGCATATGTTACAATATTTGTGCAGATTGAAATATTAATTTATCAATCAATTAAGTTAAATAACAGAATTAAACTTGAATTATTCAGATACTTAAATTTGGAAAGTTTTATAGGTTCCTGGATGATAAAGCCCTTTCAGCCTTATGAATTTTCTAAATTCAGGATTTTCATATAACATGAAAGTACTTATAAGTAACATTTCAGTCCTGAATAGATTAATATAAAATACAGAAACTAAAGATAATTATGAGATTAAATATCCATACTATGTAATAGGGAAATGTAAATTTAAATGATCATAATTTAATCTATACCTTTTTAAATAAATATATAAAAATTTCAACTATTTTGTCACTGAGGTGCACTTAAATCAAATGTGTGATTTTTCTTTTACTAATATTCTTTAAAATAGTTGGTGATAACTCTAATTGATAGTATGGAGAAAAGCATGAGGTGCATCAACTTCCCAATTGAATAGGCCTGAATATGAACCTTACATATATAAAAGTTATTGAGGATCATGAATGAAATTTTGTTTTAATCTCTACAGGGATGAGATTTTTCCTCTTTTGTTATTTTGGAGAAATTCTGCTTTTTTTTCTTGCAAATTCCCCCTGCCCCCCAGAAATTCGCTTTTCCCTCTGAAAATTCCGCTTTTACACAAAGAAAAGAAGCCTTCCTATCTTCCATTTTCGAAAGAAAATTCTGGGAAAATATGCTTGACTGTGCGACTTAACTCCACCGGCAAGGAAACTAGGTGATTCATCTTCTACTGACGAATCAACATTATATCAGCAAACTTTACAAGCATGGACATTCCAACATTCAGTGCCATTCAAAGTATTAAGTACCGCCTTTTTGCAGAAAACAAACCTCTGTGGCATATTTTGCAATATATATATATATATTGAACTTGTTTATTAACCTTTAATGTGAATGATTTAATAATAATTTAATATTCTTTTTCATATTTATATGTACTGAATTATAAATAATTAAGTTATTAATTGTTATAGTGTAATATTTACATCACGCTGCATGTTCTGGTGTTTTACTTCTTTCATGTATAAATTATGGTATAATTTTTTTGCTCTTGTATGATTTCAGTCTTTTTCCTTTTTTGCCAATCTCATCCTTGTCTCTAGTTATTAATAATCTATATGATAAAACCACTTATTTAAAATGATAGGATTTAATAGAGTTGTTGGACTTGAGGTTCTTCACTTCCAAACATTGCTTTTACTGGGAAAAAGTGTCATTTCAAATATAGTAGCCTAACAAAAACTTGGAAGTGCCATATTAATTTAGTGTCGTAACCGTTTACTGTTGTTTAATATATATGAAAAATTAATGAAGAAGGGATAATTTATATGTATTTAGTTGTATTGTTATATATCAAAGAGTCAATATGTCTTCCTTTAACTGAGGGAAATTTATCAAATGAACAGTCTAAGATGACACTAGGACTTTATTTGGAATGAGGAATCCCAAGATGACAACCTATTGTCTGTGGACATGTAGAAACCATTTAATATCATTCACAGATGATAATTTTAATGTCTTTCATAGCTTTATTTGTATTGTCAACTTGAATTGTCAGTGTCTATAAAATGGTTTTATATACCAGCAAAGAAAACTTGCTTTGTTTATAATGATTGGTTTGCCTGTGGGTGATAGTGTATTTATTTGAATGTCATTTGTTTATTTTTATTTTAAATCACTTATTTAATAAATGTAATGCTTCTTTAGGCATTCTGGATCAGGGAGAAGGGGTGCTGATCATCTTCGAAGACACTCCCATCAACGAGACGTATGAAAAAACCTTGGAGACCATCCAGAGCCTCGGGAAAGTGGTGGATGCCCTCTATCAGAAGGCCACCAAACTTTCTTAGATGGACTCGTGTTTTAACGCATCATCAAAACTGTTTCTTAATATATTATATATATATATGAATAAGGTTGTCGTGTATAAAAGAGGAAATTCATTATAAAGTACTTATTCTTTCATGCTTGTACAAATTCTGGTCTATTCCTTCCTTTCTTTAACTCACTCTTCCCTGTTGTTTTGAGTTGTAGACACAAGCATATTTATTTTAAGAAACAGCCGAGAGGCAGGATGAGCTAAAAGTGTTTATGAAATAGAACTCAGTCATATATAAATATTACAGTTGTATATTCTTTTAATTTGACTACCAGGAGACTGCCTGAGTAAAATGTTCTTTTATATTAACAAAAAAAAATATTTCTTAAATGTGGCATGAAGTTAAGTTTTGTTGTATCTATCTTTGCTATTCACTGTCAATGTGTTAATTAATTTTTAATGCAGTATTTGGTATGGATTGTTCCATTTTATCTCTTCTCTATTTCATTTATTCATAACATGTTAATAACCATTTTAAATCTATCCCTTTAAAAGCGAATGGTCTTCCACCTTTTGACTTTCTTTTACTCAGTGCTGTCTTTCTTTGTTTTAAACGGTTAGAATTTAAAACATTAGCCTTGTTTATATTAGTTAAAAACATTTTATAGCATTATGTTTAGCTAAAATATCAGGTGCCTTACATTTAGAATGCATGCTAACTTCCTTTTTCTGAATCTGCCTCTGTTAAAACATGTAAGCCTGTAAAGAACCTTGTTGAACGGATACAAAAAAGTTTTTGGCATGTTTGAGTTATCCTGTAGCTAAAATTTGTGTATAAAGTGGCTGCATTTTTTAAATAAATTTCTCAGAAAAAAAAAGTAATGCTGTTTTTCATGAAATTCATTTGAGTATTAAAATAGAATTCCTTTTTTCAGTTTTTAAGAAGGCAAAATTCTTCTATTTAAAGTATATTGACATCTGTACTTTGTATAGAGGCCCAAAAGGCATTTCAGTTGCCGAGTTATTCTTGGTTCCATAAATCTGACTGCTACTTCTCAGAATTATGTTGGAAGGGCATTGTGGCCTTGTTGCAACATCTTGGCTAATTCCTCTTTATCCACTGTACATGCAATCCCTAGTGCATATTACAAACCTGTTGGGGTCAAACATTTTCTCACTGGTATGGTATGGCAGTTTGGAGGAAACCATGCGACTCGAGCGTCATCCATGACATTTGACCTAGGTTCAAAATTTTGAGGGTTGTCTCTAAATGTAGCTTTAAAACAGGAGGTTAACACATTGTTGACTGAGGGCTTTTTGTAGAAACTAATGTGTGTGGCCAGCGATTTTTCCGAAAAGTGAAAGAATCTGCTTAAAATGTAATATAGGCAACTTGAACTTGCAACATCTGTCCACAAACTGGGAGTTTCTCAATAATATATTTACCGTTAGAATTGTTGTAAAAAATGCATGAGTACACCACTTTGTAAGAAATTGAAAGTATAACGAAAATAAACAATAAATGAACGATAACCACAATTAAAATCATTGAATTGGTTATCATTGAAAGACGTCTTATGATGTTCCCGGTCAACAATGTATGGTTATCAAAAGACGTCTTTGGTTAATAATGTGTTAACTCAGAATGATGAGTTCAATCTAATTGTTAAAAATTCGGTGAAAATATTGAATATTTAATTTTCATTAAGAGACTATCTCAGACTTCAAAAAATTTGATATCAAAACAAGTACAAGAGAGGAGAGGCCTGTTTATGTGGGTGTATATAGAGCTCTGGTTTGCTGTTAGTTTCCATATTAATACCTTTGCACTCAAGAAGCTCCTGCCACACACTATTCTAGACAATGCATCATTTTGACATTTTTTTTAAATTTATATATTTTGATTGTTAAAAAAAATGCCCCTGAAATTGTAAGAAGTCGTAGATTAATTTTTTGAAAAAAATCAACTGATACAATTATATTTCTTGTATCTTGAAGCAGTGAAATGAACCCTTGTATCCAGTGGATGATATCCACCTAATTATTTTTCCAAGTGCAAAAGGTTAAAAGCTGTTCATTCAGTACAGTTTAACCCTTCGAGGATGGACGCACACTTAACACTGAGTAGCTGGAACCCCTGTGTGACAGCCATCCTCAAAGGGTTAATAAAACTTAAAGAAGCTAAATTCATTGCCAATGTCAGATTTAACCCTTTTAGGTGCAGGTTGGCAAATAACTGCTGACCTTTTATTACTGTTTTGGGTGAATATTTGCGTTTAGCCGTGACAATGCATTTGTTAGTTTTAAGCTGTAAGGTATGTAAGCTCATAGCATGATATATTCCCAGTGACAGAATACAACTGTTTGAAAGAGATCATGTCTTCTTTTAGTAGCTTGCAATGCTTATCTTCCTCTGTAAACAAACTAGCTGCCTTCGACAGCCAGCTTGTTCGCCAGGAATATGATTTCAGTTGAATCTTGCATCAATTTATATTCATGGTTCTCTTAACAATGTAATTTTAAACTTCAGATCGTGGTAAATATTTAACCCATGTTCTATTAGTGACCTTGGACCTCTTTTGTTCATTATCTACTTAAGTGTTTCAAAGGAGTCAAATAACTGACCATGTCAAGTAATCAGATATTTAAAAAAATTATTAAAATTCCAGAAAACATTGTACGGAAATTTAATATCGTTGGAAAGGTAATTTTTTGCACTTTCAGATGGTACATAAATGGTTTTTGTGCTGCAATATTTTCGGAAGTTATTAAGAAAAAACGCCGAAATTTCGCTTAATTTTTAATTAAAATTCCAAGAAACTGAGAGGTGCACATTCCCACCCTTCTAAGTATGTTTCTGCCGAATCTCGTAGCTCCAAGTCTAGCAGTCTGCCCTGTAGAGGACCGACACACACACATTCTCCTTTATTATTAGTAGAGATTTGCATTTCATAAACAATTGACTAGAAATGTTTTGGAGTGTAATTTTGTTTCTGTCTGTCTACTATTGAAATTAACACAGTTATTTTTTAAATAAAAAATTAAAATAAAGAGTATAATGTACTTTTTATGTGTATGGCATTTGAAAGATATAGAGAAGATATTTCTGATATTGACAGCAGTGATGACCCTCCCCTTCTCCTCCCAAATCAGATTTTAATATATGATAATGAAATGTTTTCTGGCACTGAAAATGGTATGTGTTACTATTAATAAATTCTGGGGTTTCCACAAAACATTAATTTATGGTAAAGTATTGATTTAATTAAAAGAAATTCTAACTTCAATAAAGGTCCAAAATCATATCATTAGTACATTCAATTTTAAATATGCCCATGCTGGTGAATTTAGCTTTATCCTATCTGAATATTCTTCATTTCCACTTAACCAGTGGTGGGCAAACTACAGTACTTTGCATGATGCTTTTCATATTGCTGTAAAGTAAAATGAAATTCAAGCTTCATAGTTTCTTTTCTACAATTTTTAAAGATTATTTATTATTCACACTAAAGTGATTTCATTTGAAGTTTCTTTAAAACTTCTAGGTACAAAAGGCAGCTCTACAAATTATTTCGGTAGGTAATGCCACAACATCCCCCCCCCCCCCCCCCCCGTGAACAAAGCCATCTCATACTAGAAAGAGTTCCCCTGCTGATCGGCAGTGTCTGTCTCTTGTGGCAAAACCCATGTTTAATCTTGCTTCAGTTTCTTCAGTCATATTTACTGTGTCCACCACGAGAACTGCCGCTGCCAAATTGTCTAGTTTACAGCGGTTATGCTAGGGAAGATACATTTCGAATAGGAGGAATCCAACGGAAGTTGGAGTTTTTTTATTCTTGGCACCATTTTGCGGCAGAACAGATTTGAATGAACTTCTACCTACTAGAAATGGATTCTTCCTACGATAACCAGTTGCTATAGCGACCGCCATTAACTAGTGGACAGAAGTATATGGAAATAGTTTTCTAACATGGATTGCATTATTTTGTGAATTTGATGGAGCCTGGAGTTTGAGGAGTATTGTTACTAACAAATAATAAATTGAACCAGAAAGGGTTAATAAAGATATAATGAATACATGATGTATCATTAATATAAATTTTCCTGCCTTGTTAAATAATTCTTAGGACTCTGAAGTAATTTATAAACTGTTACCAAGGGATAGATTTTTGCATCATGCCAATCATTACTCCAAACCAAAAAGATTTAATTGCACTCTTAAACTGAAATTTGTTTTTATGAATACAAAAATATCTGTTCACAAGTAAATTAATATTAAATCCTTTCAAAAATTGTTTTAATAAAAAAGAGCAATGTTGAACACAACATGGAGTAAAATCACATATTCTTAAAAACAATGAAAATTTTCTCTTTTGTTTGTTCAAAAAGATATTAATGTATCTGCCAACTTTAGAAGCTGCTCTACTGCTTCTCTCAGTTGTTCTCATTTCTTGTTCCTAGTTTGACTCTTACTTTACCTGGTGTTATGGTTCGGATGCGACACATGACTTCCAAGTTGTCCTGGAAATTAAGAAGTGTAATTTAATAAAATAACATTATTTACAGTATTGGTTCTGAAACAAGATACAAGACCAGTAATTCCCAACAATTTTCCACATCATCTTTACCTTGTAAAAATATTTAAGGAGGAAAAATTTGTGAAAAAAACTAATATGTATAGAGATCAGCATGGAAATACGTGTTTGCAGTACTTCAGTTTTAAAATGCAGATGTGGAATTCAGATTATTGACACAGAATATGTTTTACTGATTAGTGAATTTATTTGGTAAAGATTTACTATAAAAACAAGTTATAACATGTTTATCAGTTCAATCACATTACCACTTTTTAGTCGTGCAGCATTTGGTTTTAAAAATATCGTTTGGTCACCAAAATGTTATGACATAAAGTTCTATTCTTAGAACTCAGCTTGCGATACAGCTTCATTGACCTTAAAATGGAAATTTGAACGAAACTGGTGATAGCTAGCGTTTTTATCTGATGTATTTTAATTGATTATAAAAAGCATAAAAGTTTGAGAAAGGAGTGATGAAACCAAATTTCCAAATAAAATCTCCATGCTATTATTGCTGCAACAATAAAAATGATTTTTTGGATAAGAGAAGAAACATACAGTAATGGAACATTTGATTCATTTTTAATGGTATTAATAAGCCTTTTAAAGTGCTATTTTTTTTATAGTCGTTGTGTAATAAAATAATTTGGATTGAGACTATTAAGTCAAGACACTTTGTTTATGTTTGAGATAAGAAACTGGAACGTCTAGTATTTGTTTCATCGAAAACATTGACGAGAACTCACGGTAACCTTAAAAATTTCATTAAAAAAATTGATGAATTTGGTGGTAAGTAGACTTACCACGGCCTAAGAAAGGGTTAATTTATAACTGTGTTAGTATTTCAAACAAAATGTATTTTGTGCCTTATTTTTCTTATTTCAAGTACATACTTTGCCAATTAGTTTCAAAAATAGTTGATTCATAACTGATTACTGATCAAGTACACCAAGGGTGTCAATCTCAAATGCTATCGTGGACCAAATAAACCAGGTCTATATGTTTATTTCGGAAACAGCATAAATAAGAACATGGACAGTCCTAAAGTTAATATTCTTTTCTGACTCCTGGCATCTCTTGTCTCCCCAAAACTTTCCTACTTCGAGGGACAGCTTGTTCTCGGAGATTAATTTCTAAAGTGATCTAGTAATTCTAGATCTGATAGGGCACTTATTTCCTTTGATAAGTGAAAGTAATTTTTCAGATCGATAAATGCTTCCAAACTTGGAAATAATTTCATATGCCAATATTAAAGTGTTTTCAAACCAGGCTGGCAAATGTTTCTAAAATTCAGGTGTTCCAATTTCACTTCATTTTGCCTTCAAATCTAAACAGCTTTGGATGTCTTTTACCTCCATTTGGTTTGTGAGTTACTGGCTTTTAAAATATTCGCTGACTTTGGTTAAGGAAATGGTGTTTTGATGTAATACGACTAGTAATTGGACATGAGTGAATGGTTATCTTGTTATTCATAGTTATGTATAATTAAAGATTTTTAAAAATTAAGCTACGAAATTTTTGTTGAATATTTTTTTGTATATTATGTTTACTGGACCACAAAGATGCGTGTTGTGGGCCTCGAGTATGACACTCTTGAAGTACATTCTTGAATCATGACAAGCAAGTACTGTCCTCAGAATGCATTTTTTTGGAAGAAATGCTTGCATTATGTGACTAGTACAAAACAATAACTTTAATTCAGGGTTTTTTTAATTTTTCTGCACCGGTGCAAAGGTATTCCTTGATTTCACTTAGGAACAAATATTTTCTTTGATGCCAAATGTGCATATAAGTAGTAAAACAAAGTATATCATAGAGCATTAATTAATGATTAACAAAAATAAAACTTATTTATTTAGAAAATTTTAATAAAATGTTTCGAATATCTGAACTATTGTTACTTACAGCGCTGAAGAACCTGATAGATGCATTCACTCTCAATAATCTAAAACATCATGTATGTGAGCCTACTTGGGTTTGATTGCGTTTCATTGGAAAAAAGAAATGTCAGAAGACATTCCCACTATCCAATGAAACACAATCGAATTGTTCTTGCCACCAGTAAGATACAAGCAACTAGAACAGCTGATATTCGTTTTACACTATAGTGAAAAGGCTCGAGTCTTCACTTTAGACCTCTTGCCGTTAACTGATTGGGTCTAAAAAGTTTGATGTCAAGATTACATACCAAATTTCATTTGTCTATCTTGTGTTTTTGAGTTATCATTTTCAGATTCACAGTCTGCGTCTAATTTTCGAAACTGTTGCTGGTTTCAGTCCAAAATTAGGCATTTAAGTACCATTTGGGTGTAAAGATTATAAACTAAAGTTCACACATTACCAGCTTGTGCGTTTGAATTATTTGGTCTTATTTAGTTTCTAAATGTGTTTATCTCGTTACGTTTTCCAGCTATCATGTTGACATACACACGGCCAAACAGACAGACATCCCTTTGACCTATTTCCTCCAAAATTTGATGAAAGTCTGCAATTTGGGTGCCAATGTGGCGTGCCAAATTTCATCTGTCTAGCTTGTGCTTCTGAGTTATTTTATAGACAAGCAAATATATATAATTGGAAAATTGTGTTTTTTGGACTCGGGGAACGATTCAAATCAGATCGAAGTTTTTGAAGATTACAATACTTTCTCTTTGTGTACTTCCTATACTAGGAAGTAAAAGACCCTGTTTTAGTAGGCTTTTTAACGAATTCTGCATATATGCAGAACATGGGCTATGGAGTCAATTCATGCCTGCACAATATATGTGTCGTGTAGCTGCAAAAGTGGCCATCTCCAAATAAGTGTTTTGAGAAAAGTAGATTTTCTGCCACATCTTGTCAAAATGAAATTTTAAAAAATAAACTGTATGGCATTCGAAGCGTTTAGGCAATGTGCTCTAGTAGGCAATTTATGATGGTGAAATATTAAGAGGGTCAAATGGACTTAAAATCTTTCTAAAAACGTATTTTTGGAGAATGGAGATGGTCACTTTTGCAGCTACACGACACACATGTCGAATGATTCTCTTAAATTTTATTTTGAAATCCATTCTTGCTGGAAGGAAAGGGACTTTATATTGCATAGTATAAGCAATAGCATTTGGTTTGTGACTGTGACGCCATATCACTTGACTAATGTTATCAACACTGGATCATATGCTTATGAAAAATTTTAAGAAGAGCATCATAACGGTAGACAGAATTCACACAAAATGCAGTCTGAAGGATTCCACTGCATAATAAATGGCACTACAGTTCTGTTCAGAAACCAGCGCCTATCAGTTTTGGACGATTTCATTCCGCAAAGGGGTGATACTCACTGAGGAAGAAGATCCTTTTAGTGAGCTCTTTGTTAGGCGCGTTTTCCTTTTAGCTATTCTTTTCCTATATTGATTATTGTATTCCTTCTGAATCGTAATATTTTATTTTAATTCCAAACTTGTGTAATGTTTCTATATATTGCTCAATGAAAAATAAATATCTCCTCCCACATCTTTCATTTCGCCACGATTTTAATGAAATCAAAGTCGACTAATGCGTGCGCAGAAGGGCGGAGGGTTTCCTTATGTGAAATTTGAAAGTATATGGACATGTTTTCTGTTTACTTACATTAAAAACTTTGACTTCATATGCATGGCTTTTGGACTTCCGCTTTGAAGATACCATTTCCTTAGCATTACACCGGAATTACGTAGTCATCGCATGTAAATAAACAAAACAGAAAACTTTACACATGGATGAAGGAAGCTGTGCGGAATGTCTCTACTTACCTTCTGTTTTTCATCGAGTTTGATGTTAAATTTGTAGACCATATTTGCTAATGCTAATTTTGCCTCGAGTTGTGCGAAACGCATCCCCAAACAGTTTCTCGGTCCGACTCCAAATGGTAGATACGTGATTCCTTCACTGTTGGGTTTGGCGCTGAACCTGTTAAGAAAATTGCATAAGATCAGTACCTACTCATCATCTCATCCCAAATACTGTGCTTCCAAACTAAAAGTTCATGATTCCGAAAGCTATTTTGATATTAATTTCCAAAATATCTAATTATATTAATGAATTTATACCTTTGGAAGGTTCTTGCTCAAATATTAAATGGCAAATGTTTGTAACAATTCATCTATCCTATTAAAATTCGAAGGTAAACAAACGTATGTATGTATGTCCGGCTATCTCCTCACGAACCGCTGAACGGAGAAGCACGCTGAAAGTACCAAAAGATGGGGAATAATTCAAGGAATCCATTTCGGCCATTTAAAATCCGAAATTACAATTAGTTAAAAAAATATTAATTAAAACGTCAAAATGATTGAATCTCTTGACGTGCTGCCATCTATTGGTGAATGGTGAATTCATTCACGGCGGATCTTTTTTTCCTTACCATTATTTTCGCGCATCCGGTACACATTTTTTTTATTTTATTTAACGGAAGTTGGTAATTTTTTTTTGGATATTTCTGTGTTATTCTGTGTGTTTGATTTATTAACAATTGAAAAAAAATCGTTTTCCCTGTGCATTTTCTTTCTTTCTTTTAGTCGGTGGGTGTTTCGTACATTTTACGTTTGTGGGGAAAATATTTATTCATTTTATCCGTTTTTTTCATTATTATTCGTTTTATTTTTCTTTGCAAAACAAATATCATGCTAATCTGTTTTAATTATAAGATAAGAATTTCGCGTTTTCATTCAAACCAAACTGTTTTAAGGTAGTAAAAAAATAGAACTGAAAGTTTTAATCCAACAAGAGAGGATTCCAAACAGATTTACGTTTGTTGGGGAAGCTTAGTGACAATATTTGTAGGGAAAAAAACAGAGGCGGGAATATGAAAAAATATGGATTCCGAGAAATGCTGGGTTATTAGCTATAAGGTAATTAAAAGGTTGGATTTAAAAATTTTAATTAAACAGTATAGGATTCAAAGGACTTTTTACGTTTTGGGGGAAACGTAACGTTTACGTCAGCGACAATATGTGTAAAAAAAATAAACCGGAGGCGGGCATATGAAAATTAGTAATAAAAAGACTAGATTTGAAAGAATTTTTACATTTGTTGGGGAAAGTAAGTGACAATATTTGTTGAAAAAAAAAAAAAAAAACGGAGCCGGGCATATGAAAATATGGATCCCAAGGCCTCACATGATCTCACTTCTCTCCGTCCGGGAATATCCCATTATTCAAGATTGCCCGTGCAACGCCGGGCCATGCAGCTAGTAATTATATTATCCCCACAGTGCAAGATTTTTTTTTCTAATCGCAGTTATGTAAATCTATATAAAAGTGTCAGAAAAAAAATTGAGTTAAAATTAAAGTGGCAAAGGTATTAAATTTGTTATGAATACAGTGTACATGTTTTATGGATGGGTATTAATTTTGGCAAATTTTTGTTTATTCGTTCACTCAGCCGAGCTTGGCACTGTCAGTTTTTAAAGAACGAGAACAACGAAGTGGAAAATCCATTACCTAGAGACCAATGCCACTTAAACAGGCAATTCGCTTCAGACCTTGCGATCCTATGTCACCTGTTAAAGCCTGTGAAGAAAGTTGAAATCGGATGGTTGCGTAACTCGGGTTTCTTACCTCTCCGGGTCGAATATCTCCGGCTCCGACCAGAAATCTGGATCGTGGTGCATCAGGTAGACCGGAGCTTGGATCAGAGTTCCTTCTGGGATGTGGATATCACCGTACTGGACGTCTTCGAGCGCGTAGCGATTGGTAAACCTACAAATAAACAATCGACTTTATTTCTCCGTTATTTTCCATTCTTCCGAAGAAAGTGAAAAGATATTAAATGAATGCCTCCTGAAGTGTGTTTCTCATAGTTGTAGTTTGTGGGAAAGTTGGATCTTTTTTGTGACTCTGGACATTAATTGCCTATTTCCTTTCATACTGGGTAGTTCGGATTTGAATATGCACACATTTTTTCTTCTCACCATAAGAATTCTATGTATAGTGCTTGCTGTGACTGTTACTACTTGAATACTATTATTCTAGGTAATCAATGTTTTCGTACTGTGTTCATCGGACATAATAAAAGAGGATCATATTGATTATTTACAATGACATATCTGACTCGTGCATCAAGTTACAGAATTTACGATTTTTAACTGAGCCAAACTTGTAATTTATTTCGTAGGCAAAAATCTCGTGGATACGCTTACTGTATTTCAAGTGTCCTTTGTGTTCTTATATGAATTGGTGTAAAAATAAATATGCCAAATAGGGTGTATTTTCTAATTTTGAAATTAAATAAATTCGAAAGTCAAGAGGTCAGTTTTATTGAGTAAGCATTCTACTACAAATGTATCCCTTTATAGTTCTTGGTGACACTAGTCTACAAAAAAAAAATCTTTTTTCGTGTAACAGAAATGAAATTAACTGTTTTCAACTAATTTTGCAGCGTAGAATCCAAAAATAATTGTGAAAAAGCTGTAACACGTACAGTTTTTTTGTTACGACTATTTTATAAGTACTGAAAAAATAGATAAAAGCATTTAAAACGCATGATTAATCATTATCAATGTCATTAATTTATTAGGGAATACTGATGTAATTGGGATTATACACGTATTTTAGACTGAGTAAAACATTCAACATTTACTAAATACAATTAAATATTATAACTTTTTCTTTTATGTAGTTTCGAATCTGCTCTCTTAAGGAACCAGCAGTAGTCACTCATCATTGCTGGGTCCCAGTGACTTGGATATTGGACTTTCATAGTCCTAATGTCTTGTTGGAATTTTCCCCATTGTTCGTCGCTTATCGTCCCAAGATTTTTTGCATAGAAGTCTAAATATGAATTTAAGAAGTGTATTTTGAGTGACATTTGGCACCCCAAGGCTTGATACAACTTAAGAAGCTCTTCTATTAGGGTAACATAATTATCATCTTTCTTTTCTCTAAACATCGTTTTATCACATTCACAAACGATTTCCAAGCTGCTAATTCCTATTTATTAAGCTTACTTTCAAGAACAGAATAGAAAATCAACTTTCTAATTTGAGTTCCAACAAAAGTATCCTCTTTAAGTTTGGCTCCACTTAATTGGGGGAAACGTCCTCTTAAATGTTTAAATCCTCCACCTTCTTTGTCCATGACCTTCACAAAATTTTTAATCAGTCCTAATTTATGTAAAGTGAAGGAAAAAGAATTTTTTCGGGTTTAACAAGAGGGATATACTTCACATTATTAGTTCCAATTCCTTCTGTTTGAATATTCTTCTGTGTTCGTAAGACAGAAGTAACCATGATCAAAATTATTCCCGCCACACCATAGAGACAGTAAATGGCATGGAACTTTTTTCCCGTTTCATTTAGTGAACAAGAGTCATATTGTAACTTACATAACACACATGAGGATCCCAAGGTTTTCTTGATCGCCAACTTTGCAACCACAATACAGAAAATGAGCCTTTTTTCACTTCTTGTGTTAAATGTCTACCTTGTGATTTTAATATAAATCGTCTACAAAACGTGCAAAACTTATCGGGCTGAATTTTGCAAGATCTATGAAAACTTGCCATTTTCGACATTTATTGTAACTATAAACACACAACCACACTTACCGAAAAACGTCTCTACTAGAATACCAAAAATAAACGAATGATGTAGTGGCACAGAACTTCCAAACAAGATTGCCAACATGCAGAGTTCCCAGAAGGAAGGTTTTCCAGGAGGTAGGGTCACCATATGTGACATTGTGAAAATCGTAAAAAATAAGTGGATCATTTTCTGATACCCTAACACAAAAATGATACGCGGTGGGACTTCTTTCCTTGCAGATATTTAAATAACTATCGGAATTAATAATTAAAATTATAATTTGGCCGTTGTTACGGAACCACTGTAGACCAGTGTGATTATTCAAAAAAGGGGTGAACATCAACTTATCGCATTATGTTAATTATATTATTATTATTTACTGTTATTCAAATATTCTAATTTTATTCTATACAAATATACCATCTCTAGAGTGAGACTAAAAAAAATAATTTTGAGTCATCAAACATTTTTAATTTAATTTCCAGTTAATTATTTTCTATTCAGTACTGGCTTCATATGCATCCCAAATATCCCAGTGTATTAAAAATCCAAAGTCTAGTATGAGAACTAGCTTTTTAATAGAACAATTTTAACTGCTATATATTGCTTTACTGGAAAAATAGGATTACTGGAATTTTTGTGTAAAATATCTTTTCTTAAACAATTTTAAATAAAATAATTCATATTAAATTTATTGCACGAATTCCTATTCCTTAATGTCAGCCGATTCATTTTAATGTAAAAAGATTTCCGTGATAGTGGTTTTACGTTACCGACGTTCGATTGGTTTGGTGGCATATTATCCTGAAGGTATTTAAAACCGTGTTAATATAAAATCAAGAACATACTTTTTTTTGGAGTAGCAGAGGAATGTATGAAATTAAGCATTATTTAATAGAATTTAATATTTAGAATTAGTTTTTTATAGCAATTTTAAGCAAAATAGTATTAATTAGATTTTTCCAAAGAATTATTGATTATAAAAGAGAGTTGTTTGGATTTCACGTAATTCCAGATATTCCCTAATAGCACAAGACGCCGTAAAATATAGTTACGATATCTTCACGATATTGTATGGCATTCAGAATACCGGACAACGTCGTAGAGATATCGTACAATATCTTCTGCTAATAGGGTTGTTTCATGCGTTCGTTATAGATTTATCATTATCTATATTAGAATTGTCCAGACATGGAAGTAACGCGGGAGGAGTTAAAAATAAACATGCCCCTTTGCACTACGTGATAAACGAACGCGCAAATCCGATTTCTGTTATGGCGTCAAAGAAATCAGACAGGGTTTTTTTTTTCATTAAAGCTAAGCAGATATAAAAATTAGTTATGTGATCGTAAATTTCACTTCATCTACTTATTCTTGCTGGATTGGAGTAAGAGTCAATAAGTTGACTTCATCTCTTTCATTTCTTTTTTGGCAATTGATTCATGCCGTTTTTTATCTATAAGTTGAGCCGAGTTGCAAATTTCATTTCTTTTTTATTTATGCTGATTCATTACCCTCACTTCAAGGATCAGTTGGAAGATAGTGTAGAATACTTTTGTTTTGGTTAAATGGGTTCTTTCTATATATTTTGCATTTAATATTTTGTCCTTAACCGTTCTTATATTGAAAAGCTCCCCATACTTAATGATTTGAATTAGGGATGCATGCTATTGCAAATATGTTCCTTCAGTATTTTTTTTAAAATTTTGTATTTGATAATGCATTTTTTTCTGTTAGTGAATTTTACATTATTTTTACTCGGACGAAACGAAAGTAATTGTTAAAAGTAAGGTTCTTATTCAATGAAGGTTAGTGTCAATTGATTAATTATTTCTGTTCTTTGTGCTTTTTTTTAAAATTTCTTAAGCACTCTGCCAATGTACATGAGATTTTCTACCATATCTTTTGTTATTAAACCTGTGACAATGGGATATGTGATATGTTTGAGGGCTAAAAGCCCGTCTTAGACGTGCACAAATCTCCTAGTTATTATAATATGGATGTTTTTAAAAATAAATAAAGTATGAAATGGGAAACTATCTTTTAAATCATTATTAACATATTAATCACATCTCATATTAAATTCTCCGTAGCAGCGAACAGTACTTTTAATTTTATACTTTTCTATGTAAATAAATTCTTATTGTTAGTATAATTTATGAATAAAGTTAAGAAATACTTAAATTTTTGTTAAGTGTCTGATCATTCAGTTAAATGATTAACGAACTGTTTTATTGCTGAAAAGAAGCAAGAAGTTGTCAATAATTTGTTATTAATTTTTAAAAAGGCTTGTTATTTCATTATATTTACTTATCAAATAGTGATATTCTTTGCCTCCTGGTGTTATTCTTCATTTATCTACCGCTGAAGCCTTTCATGCAACGAAATCGATTTTCATTTGTTACTGTTCCGTTTGCAAACATTTTATTTAATAACCGTACTCGCATGAACTTACAAATGAATCGGTGGGTAGATCCTCATACTTTCATTAAGTACTTTATCCAGGTAATGAAGCTTGTTTATGGTGGCGTATTCCAGCTTCTGACCCTACAGAAATAGAAATAAAAAACATCAATACAAGAGACTGATTATATAATATTATTTTCATACGCATCCTCTTAAGAAATTGAAAACATTTTTGTTGAACTGCAAAATAGTATTGATACAGCTAAAATGCCATTAAACTGGCCGCATTGTATGGAGTTACGATTAATCGGAATTTCATACAATGAGGTCAGTGGTGGACACTTCTGCCATAGAGCGAGGTAATCTACTTCTGATATAATGCTTGATTAAAAGAAAATGTCAGTGCCCAGTTAGAAGATACTAGTGAGTACATTTTTTATGATTTGAAAATGCTATAAAAATAAAAATATTGATGCTTTCAGTTTGAAGCTTGGGGCATTTTCTCAAAATGTTTCAGAACTTTTGAGGATAATTCTGTAGAATTGCTCCCATTAACATTCTCTCTTCTATATTAAAAATGTTATAAAGTAACCAAAACAGTTCCAGAAGAGTCACAGATCTGTTGATTAAAACATACGTCTCAGGGGAACCATTTTCACGAACTTTTTGAAAAATGAATTTGTGGAAAGGTCGAAAAAAAATTTGGATATCGGTTTCGAGGAGATTGTAATAATTAAAGCACTTGATTATAATACAGCTCCTGGGTATAATTTTTGTCTTGATTATAGCACCAAATGCACAAGAAGTCTGATTCCTCTTCACGATATTGACTTCCAACACTAAAATTTGATTTTTGCACAGAACCAGAAAGAGCTTGATGCTAGGAAACGACGTTCATTCTGGCTTATTCTACTTTAGCCTCGATTGAGCGCTTGAAATGTTTTGGTGACCTTCTGGTTCACCATCCGATTACCATATAGTTCGTTCTATAAAAAACATCTTTAGCGATAAATCCTTCATTGCTGATGACGGTATTGTATTACTCTTAGAAATGATTTTTGCCAGCAGATAAAGAAATATTTCATGAACCTGGTACGAGAAAGTTAGTTGCCTAGAAGAGGGCAAAATGTAACCGAACAAAATGAGCGATATTTATTTTATTGATTTTTTCCGCTTGAAAAATGATCTCCTTCCGTTTACTAAGAAAAAGCACTTATTTCCTAACTTTTTGCCAATTCAGTAACTGGTTTAATGTTACAAAATTCTGTGTTATGAAGTTGGATAATGTTTAGTTTTAAAATTGTACAGCATTCTACTATAATACTTTATTGAAATAAGCTATTTCTAATAAATTGTAAATTATTACTTTAATCTACTTACTCGTTCAATCATATCTTTAATTTCTTGGTACAAGTTTTCCTGCACGTCTTGATGCTTTGCGAGTAAATATGTAGTGAAAGCTAACGCTGTGCTCGTCGTTTCGTAGCTGTATGAAAAAATACAAAAAAATATTATTTAATATTTATAATCTGTATGTATATATAAAAGAGGAAAGTATGTTCGTGTGTTCGTTTTTTGGTTCTTTATGCACGCCCACACCATTGGACTTACGGGGACCAAATTTGTCACAGTGATGGATTAGCACAAGAGGGAGCTAACGCCGTAAAAATTATTTTAAAATTCGAATTATATTTTTATTTATTTAATTAAATAACGAAAATTAAGCTATTTTTAGACGTTTCCCGCCAATAACTTCTGAAATACTTATGGTACGAAAATTATTTTTACATCGCCTTAAAAAGCAAAACATCTTTTTAATGATACCAATTTAATTTCTGTACAATTTTTTCTCTAACTGTAATTAAGGTTTCAAAAAAATTCTTTTTAACCCTCTGATTCCTAAGACTATTAGAAGAGAGAGACATCAAAATACGGGAACGTCCGAGTTCCTCTTACAAAGGTAAGGGAAATTCACTTCTCCCCTCAAAAGCCACAGTGACAGCTGGCACTGTCTTAAGACTCCTCCCTTTTTCCCTAACCCATCTGGAGCAGCCACGCTAATGCGGGGTTTACACGCAAATAGTAAAACCGACAGTAAGAGATGACGCATGCGCAGAATCATAAAAGTTTTAACCGTGGCACGGCAAGTCTCTGTCCGAACTTGACAGCGACATTTTACTGTCGGTTTTACTGTTCGCGTGTAAACCCCGCTTAAGGAAGAAAGCGTACTCCGCGGGTGTGAAATCAACCACACTTAACGAAAGGGGGTGGGAATTTTACAGTGATATTTCGGACGGTCGACGTATTTCACTTGAAGGGACCTTCGGACCTTCCCGTATCGATAGAGTTAAACTCAAAGTGTAACAATACTTTTTTATTGTTATAAAATCAAATTTAAACCAATTTATTGCTTCATTAAATCCTTTATTCACGTGTTTTTACCACTGTTAAAGTTAAGAAAATATTGCTTTTTTTGGTCGAGGTAGACTTCTTACTTCCGCTGTTATTTCGTGGCATGCACATTACTTAATTTCCGTTTTAATTTCGTAGCTTTTAACATGCACTCAAACATCCAATGACGTTAATTTAGTTACTACGCGGTATTTCGTTTAAATTTCGCATAACTTTTAAATGATCCTAATCAGTGTGAAGCGGCGTAGCGACCGGGGAGTAAGTGAAGTATACATGTCGCAGATGCCAGTTTTAGGGGATCCATGGAGACAAAACATTACTGCATTTATGCCAGTTTTTAAAGCAAAATATGATTAGGGGAGGCGTACAAATAATACCAGGCACCGAGGGCCATTTGCGCTTGTTAAACAAATGACGATTGGGGTAAAAAAATCATATACCTTGTCCGCCACTTACCCACGCTACGACACTGGGCAAGTTCACAAAACATTAATATGTTTGAATCACTTTTTAAAGTCAAATACAATAAGAAGTCGAAAAATACAATGTCCATCGCTCCGTTTACGCAAATTAAGCCTCTTATGACGAGGAGGCAGGTGAAAAAATCATAGTATGGCCCAAGCACCACTTACCCTCGGTATGCCACTGTCAGTATGTAGAGTCATTAAAGGTTAACCGAGGGCCTAGAGAGAAATAGAAGGAATGGTGTTTCCGGTCAGGCACACAAACACCAAAAAGAAGAGAATGGGGAGCCATAAAAAGCATGATATCAAGTATTTCTGTTGTCTCCGTAGATATGATGTTGATGGGAAGATGGAATTGCAAGCGTTGTCAGAGTAGTGTAAAGTGGTTCAAAGTACAGAGACAAAAATAAGAGGTTAGTTAAGCTGCTGGCCGAGAGGTCAGAGACACGGGAGAGGGCAAAAGTAAACCAACGAAAGACTTTTACTGTAACGTTGTTACAGTGAAAAACTTTTTAATTAAGTTTAAAGTGTTATAACTACTTAGACTTGGAAATATTTCTACCCCGAGCATCGCCGGGTATATAAGCTAGCAATAAGTCAATTTTGCCGCTAAAACTTCAGTCTCGAATCATCCGACGTTATATATAGATTCCTTATTTATTTATGTTTTTTATCTGAGTGTATTGAACAAAACAGGAGACCGGTGTATGAAGAAAAAAAAAAAATGGATCCCGAGCAACGCCGGTTTTCAGCTAGTAATCTATTAATTAAAAATATTATTACAAGTATTTTTTAAAGTAATCAATATTTACTATCTAGCAAATCGATAAGCATATGCATTTCCGATGGAAAACAATACTTCATGCTTATGAATTTTATTTAACTTAAGTCAGATGTATTTCCTCCTCAAAGTGTCTTCCTTAACAAGTGAATTTCCTTTATTTCGTTTCACTGAGTGACTACCATTTCTTCAAGTGTATGAAACAGCAGCTTGCGTCACACGAATTCGACTATGTCGACACGCTTCGCAATGTTGCTACAGTCCACCGCTCTGCCAACTGAGCTATCGACGGCTGCAATATTGCTACAAGATGGCTTCATTCCTTTGCAGCAAAATTTTTTTTGAAGAAGGATTTTTCAAAGTTTGTTAAACGTTATGAAGTTCGTGACAAATGTGCTTCAATTTGAACGAAGGTTATGTCAACAAACACTGTTTTTTTTTTTTAATGTGTATAATAAAAGTTCTACATTTACGAGTTTCTAGCATTGATCACTAAGTCGTACTCTTCCGCGTTGCCCTCGTATATCTATGAATAGCACCAAATCCGTATTCTTTATTTCATTTCTTTCTCTTTATTACATAGCTTTGGTTGTATAGGAAGTGGCGAACGAGATAGCGAAAGCTCCGAGACCTATTACCTCGAATCTGCATTTTTCCGGGTTGGGGCGTCTTTATTTCAATTTGTATCTTATTAATTTCTAACTCATATTTATTAACTTAAAAGTTAAATTTGTTAGTCCTTTACACAATTTCAGTTCACAGATTTGCTATTTTTAAAAAATCCTGATAAAAATACATCAAAAGTAATTTAACATTTCATCGATACCCATATTGCACAAATAATGTCGAAAGTTTGAATTAATATCTTTATTACAATTTTAGTTTTTATCCTTGTTTATAGTGAGTTTTGATTTTCTATTTGCATTTTGATAATATTCTACAAATTAACTTTTCTTATAAAATAACACATTTGAGAAGTAAAAGTTTTCATTTAAAAAGACTGTAAATTTTAAAAATAGTCAAGGTAATATTGTAAGAAAAAAATGGCTGGTATTGTAGAAATTACAAAGGAAAAAAATAGAAAGGGGAAGCAAGTGCAAAAAAACACACAATTATATTTTAAATAATTGAAATATATAAAAAAGTAATAAATAATTTTTAAATCAATGTTGTTATGTGGCCATTCAATATTTCTGAGAAATACTCAACGAAAATTTTCAAGAAA
>BGPR01007079.1:16013-33223 GCA_013235015.1 Araneus ventricosus | reverse complement strand
TATAAACATATGGAACCAGAATGTCCAAAAGTTTTTGCCCTTTAGAATCAGGTCGGAACTCTGAGATGGCCATTGAGGAGATTTTACTAGGATTTTGTAGAGTATGAAATATGCACAGATGCTTTGTCTTGTTGAAATGTTCAATCTCCTGATATAATCAGAGGAAAAATCGGCAGCAAATTATCTACCATATCCTGATATAATACTGAATTCATTTTGATTTCGACAAAAACAATTTGAGTTGCACCACCGGCGGCAAATGCGGCCCAAACCATGACAGATACCCCACGGGATTGGCGTTTTGAAAAAAGGGTCGCATTCTTTATGCAGATCATACCAGCAAAACTCAAATCCATCTAAATCATTCAAAGAAAACATTTTTTCGTCAGAAAAAACCACATCATTCCGGTTGGTGAGAGCCGTTAAATGTTCCCGGACAAAATATATAAGTTAATCAATATGCCGTTTAGAAAATGCAGGTTTTCCTTTCAACTTTTTGTACAGAACATTAGATTGTAGAACATTTTATGTACTGCATTTCTTATAGTTTGTCTGACACAGGGCAACTGTATCTCATCTTTAATTTGCGCTAAAGGCATTTTTGACTTGCGGAGAACCTCTGGATCTGCCTTTCTGGCATTGAAGAAATTATCTTTGATCTTCCTGTTCGCTTTCTGTGCCATAGCTACCAGGTTTAATGATAAAACGGTTCACTACAGCCTTCGATCTGCAATTTTTCGTGTAATTTCAACACCACTGTAATCAGCATCTTTAAAAGCTAGTATTTTACCTTCTTCAGTTTCTGATAATTGTCATCATCTCGGCGTGGTATTAAACCGCATAAGAATAAAACAATTCTGTATCCACAAAACTTGCATTTGTTTTTAGATTCCAAAAAATACCCTTTCAGTTTATTTATTCGTTCAGATGGTGTAATCACCTGACGACTTTATACTTTTTCCCAAGCTGCAATCCACTGATTTTCATAATTTTTACATAATCCAAAAAATTTCAGGGATTTTCTACAAATATATTTCGGTACATTATTCTGTAGCGTTAAGTTAAGTCTAAAGAATTTGCATAGTTTGAAATTGCAGCAGTTTTCTAAATATGGCGATTTATCGACCGACTTTATACTTTTTTTCACGACTGTAAACTTCGGAACACATCTTCCTATTGCCTCAAACCGCGACGCTAATATAACTAAACTTAATTAAAATTCATACCTAAATCCAGTAACTTTTCCCATAAAAGCTATTTTTTAAACTATGAAAAAAACAACTATTTATTTAAAATATAAAGCCACTGGAAAAGCTAAACGGATGCTGAAAAGCGTGAAATAGAGGGCACTGCTATGCAGCCCAAGAAAGTAAAAGGGAGTTTGTTTACATGTAAGACAGGAAAAAATGTCCCTGGTAATAAAAACCAGATGGCCTCTGAAACCCCACTTGTGAACTCGGGCGTGTTAATGAAATTGTATCAGACGACGTTCTGGAATGAAGGGAGTCGCCAGCCCTAATAATACTGGCAAGAACTGAGATTCAATCTCGGTTGGAAATTAAGCTGTTGTTATAGTTGATAATTAAAGTTTGTTATTGTTACAAAATTTTGCGTAATAATTGAAGTACACCATTGAACCACCATTGAACATGCACAACAACGGACCACTTCCTTTGGCAGAATGGGTCCCAAATTTAATACAGATCTACAATTCTGGTATTATTACTACATTCCAAATTTCATTTATCTAGCATATTGTGCTTTTGAGTAATCGTACCACATGCAGGCGGACAGTCAAACATTCTACCAGTTGTCGGATTTAGTCCAAAATCAAAAACGCATCTACCCTTTTGATGATATAGACACACTTTTAGCAATATGTCTACACTGTTGATGATAAGATTATGTACTAAAATTCAACCATCTAGCTCTTTGAGTTTTTGAGTCATATTGTTTACTTGCACACGGACAGACAGACATTTGGCAGGCAGATTTCATCAAAAAATTTGATATTGATTTGATTTGATACTATCTGGAATTTTAATGTAAAGACTACATGCCATATTTCATCGTTGTTCAAGCAAAACTCGCTAAGCCAATCAAAAAATATTTGACGAGAAACTGCAATCGATTAAAATTTCCTATTAATTATTTCGTATAATAACCAGTTATCTAAACATCAGCAGACCAACCGTAGGAGCTCGAGAGCTGAAAGATAACCATGTTTCCAGGGTCGGATTAAGCCCTGCAGGGGCCCATAGGCAATGTTAGTTTCAGGGGTCCCCTTTCCCAACCCCAGTTTCCCAAACAAGATATTTTTTTATTGATTTTAACTAATTGTCACATATAATGACAAACTGAAATAACAAAATATTTAAATTGCGTATATCACCACCAAGAGAATTGGTTTGGTCGCATATAGAAAACTTAAATTTAAAACTAATGTTAAACACTAATTTAACATTTAAAAATTTACAAAAGTTTTTGATTGAATCTTAATATTCTAATACAGAGATTTCCAGAGCTGTTCACCTATGAATTGGTCAGTCAATTGCGAAAAAAATTGCACCACATTGATCTGTAAACAAATTTTAAAACACGAAAAAAATTCTAAGAATAATGTTCTGAAATTTAATCAATACTTAAAATTTTAATTTGGATATGTTTAAGTACTGTGAGGTCTCCCCTTTGCTCTGTTTTCCCACAAGAACGGACCACCTACGAACTCCCTAAGGCACCGAAAAGAAAAGAGCACGATGTTATCCAGAGTCATAAAACCAACCCCGTTTACGTAATCCGGTGGGGTTGAAGGGACCGAACCGAGTTCGGCCGTTGGGAGGCCTCCCAAGTTGTGCCGACAAAGAAACAGTTACGTTTCGACCCTTTCCAATAATGAGCCTGGAAGGGAAGTGAATGCTTCTGGTTGGAGGATGTGGTCAGCAGCCGGACAAATCACTGAGATTGAATTTTTCGGCAACTCCTTTGGGGGCTGGAAGTGAAAGTTTAAGAAGTGAAGACGGAGATCAGATTCGAGATCGGATGATTGATGAAGTTTGAAAGTCAGAACCTCGACGCTCGAGTTCTGGACTTTGTTAACGGGCGTTTTGACCCCATGAAATTTTAGCCAACCCTTGGCTAGACTAGCTCCTTCGGTCATAGCATTCCATTGGAGAATTCCTGGAAAGGTAGCTAGCGTTTGCACACCTCGCTGACAAATACCGACCTTGGTAACTTGCATTTAGAATAACCCTTTGGTGGTTTTACTTCAATTAATTGAGCGTTCTATTTACCTCAATTTCCTCTTCCGGCCATCGGAACATACTGAACTCGCCCTGAGTTGAAACCCATTGACTGAACTTTATCAGTTCCTGAATCGATTGCCTATCGATTGTTTACGAGTGACTCACCCCGATAACTGCTATTAAGTCCAGTTACGAACATTTTGACTCTCGCAATCTCATCCGGGACTTATACAAATCTCTTGAATGTGTAATCCATGTGTAAATTTGTTTGTACATATGCCATTACTCAAGAAACCAAATTAAATTTTGATGTGCTGTATTGCTGTGTCTTGTTGATCTCTGATCGGACACCGGTATCACTGGGCTAAGACCTTACAGTACACGGACTTTGTAAATCAAATGTTGACACAAAATTAGATTACCCTGCAAATACCACCTCGGGGCCTGAAAAAAGTTATAGGGCCCATAGGCAGTTGCCTACTTTGCCTATTTAGTAATCTGGCCCTGCATGTTTAACCATTTTTCGTAAAGACTCCATATTTATTATATTTAAATCGACTATATCTCAAAAATATATTTTTGTACTTAGTAACTTTTGCTTAAATGGCGATTATTTCATCCGTTTAGCTTGTTTCATTCTCGAGTTATTGTGTTTATAGATGGACAGAATTCCAATAATGGTTTTTTTCCTGACTCAAGGAGCTCTAAAACGTGGAGATTCATCAAAATCTCAAGGCGGTTACAGCACTTCCTTATGACTTTGTTTATTTAGTTTACGAGAAAATAAAAATAATTATATAATAAAGAAAACATTCAGAAGGATGTATTGATGGATTTTGGTAACTGTTATATATACAACTTTGCTGTATATATAACAACATCATGTTTTTTTTCTAACAGGTTGTATAATTGAAAACAAAATGTGAATTATTGGCAGTGATTAAAAATCCTTAGCTCGCCACATTACTTTCACTTCCTTCCTTTTCGAGTTCATCATTTCCTGCCTCTAGTCTCGAAACGTCCACGTCTTCTGATTCGACGACAGAAGAATCCAACATCAGCTGCAGCAGGTCGTTTTTATTAGTCTGAAATAAACAAGCGTGAAAAAATAAAATAACAGAAACAAATGGAGCGAAACTTAAGCTACAGTCAAAATTACCGACAGGTGACCGATTTCGAAAACAATATTGGAATAAAAATCCAAAATGGTTTCGAATAATTCAGAATAATTGAAGGACATACATGTACAGGGTGTTCCGAAATGTCGTTTATAAACTTTAAAGGCAGGTCAGGTATACGTAGGGTTACCATACGTCCCGACAGTCCGGATTTCAAACTCACGTTCGGATTAGTGTCCGGATTTACGCCACTGAAGGCGACGACAGAGAAATTTGGTTGTAATAGAGAAAATCTGATGCATTCGAAAGAACTGAAATCATTCTGTCAATGAAAGAAAATTTATTGAATGTTGTTGAGTCCCCCTTAGCCAGGCCTCAGTTCAAACTGTAAATGAAACGCTTTGGCAGTTTTGTTTTAATCCTGTATTTCATTACTATAATTTTGAATTATCTACAATATTGATAAAAATTGTATATCCTTTTTATTCTGACGTCTTAAATTTTTTTCACTTCCTCGAACTATGTGCTAGTGTTATGCAAGAGGGTCGTAAGCAGCGCTTAGAATTTTATACTGTACTTTGACACCCCTCTCCGGTGACCGGATTTCAACTAACAATTTATGCTAACCCTGGGTATACGAAAACCAGTCATTTTTACAATGGAACATGGGGTCGGAAATTTAAAGGGAGGCACTGCAGAGGGCTCTCAGTTCAACAAATATATCCTGAAATATTAATTACTATGGGGGTCAGGCCCCTGTTCGCTAAAGCTCGCCAACCCCCAGGAGGATTGCGTTGCAATCCTCCCAGGTTTGCTACGCAAACCCTGCTCGCTTCGCTCGCTACAGTGAAGACACTTCGCGTCCTAGCACAATTACTGTAAAATCTTTATTACATATAATTTTTACAGATGGATTGGATACTGGATTTACGTACGTGGCGGAATATATGTACATCTCGTATGAAAGTTTCAAGTCGAAAAGAGAGCAGAAAATCCCTGCGTTCTCTCAGATAAGGAATTAACATATAGACACGTGATCAAAGTGAAGGGAATATTAGCTATTTTTTGTAAATTACGTAAGTGTTTTAGGGAAAAGTCTGGCGCCAACAAGTCGCTGATTTCGCGATTTCTGTTTGCGCGTAGAAGCGATTAAAATATTCTTTTAGTAATAAATATGCCAAAACGCGAGACTTAATATACCTCCATCGCGGGAAATAAAACGAAACTGGAGTGTAAGAAATTGACTTTGGAATACATTAATATTGTACTAAGATTTTAAAATATCTAATATTAGAATTTAAATTAAAATTAAGTGAGATTATTACATATATATATATATATATATAATGCCGAATTTGAGCACTTTAAGCGTCATAGTTTTGATAATATTTCTATTAAAATTTTGGATATCGTTCCTGATAAAAACAATCGCCTTTCAAAAGAAAACCTTTTTATGCTCCAATACAAAACAATTATTCCATGCGGTCTTAATGACCTTTTTAATAGCACGCAGATTTCTCCTGACAATTCCTGTACATTTAAGCTTTTTCATAACACACATCATAAGACTTCTAGAGGTAGCAGAGGAAAAAGGATTAAAAAAAGACCTTCTAAATCAGTTTCTGACCTTTTTAGTGAACTTGAGGCATTAGAACTTTCTTTTGCAAACTCTTATCTGTGGGCTCCTGTCAAGAATTTTGTTTTCTCTTTAAGATCTAACTCGCTTCTTGATTTATTTTCAAACTTTGGTTCATTTAAGTCCAATAACTTACATTTCAAAACTCTCATTTTAGATCTTTTGAAACAGAGATTGTCAAAAATTCCTACTAAAGATCCTACTAAAAAGTTGCATTTCATTTTTAATTTCCAGCATCCTACTTTTGACAAGATTCCTTTCTCTTCCATTTTCAATTATGCTCAGCAACTTTTTCCCATTAAAAACATTTGTTTACAAAAACTTTTAAATATAATGTTCCTTTTGGCAGAAAAATCTTCAATTACAATAATGCCTCATCTGACACTGTAAATCTTAAAAAAACAGCTAATTGTTTTTGTGATAAAGACTCCTATTCTCAATTTATTGACAAAGATTCTGGCCATATTGTTACTGGTAGTCTAGACATTGTTGAGAATTCAGATCTTAAAAGTATCATGTTAAAAGGTCCAAAATTCAGACCGATTTTTCATGTTTCTCTTCCTTCCATACTGCATAGACTACTGAGTAATATTGATGATTTCTGTTTAAAAACTTCTAATGCTTTTTCTATCCCCATTGAATTTTTCATTGAGTGGAAATGGAATCTTGATTACCTTTTGAAAAAGTCTTTATCCTTCCATTATAAAAATTCCGAATGTTTTGATTGTTTTAGATTTTCTAATATTAAAATTGCTATTGAAGACTTAAAAAGTAAATTCATCATCACTCCTATCGACAAAGCTTCCAATAACTATGCTTTTATTTGAAAACAGCATTACTATAATCTTCTGGATAAGGAACTTCAAAATTCAGCAACATACAAAAAGTCCAACTTTAATATGAGTACAATATCCAAAAAAATTCTTGCTTTCTATAAATTCTTCAAAATTAAGAAATTCAATTTTTGCTTTCCTTATATTACTATTAATCCAAAATTTCATAAAAATCCTATTTCTTATCGTTTTATCACTTGTGGAACTTCTTCATACATGAAGCAACCTGGTTACATTTTCTTCAATCTCTTAACAAAAATTACTGAATGTCATTTGTTCAGAAGGTTTCACTTGGATTATTAACAATAATAAACCGGTTATTGATTTCATTCACAATAATAAGAACAGTATTTCTTCTATTGAGACTTTTGACTTCAAAGATCTTTTTACAAGCATTCCTCTAGCCTCTCTTCGAGAGGTGCTTAACTCTTACTTTTTTTATTACAAAAATATTCTCAATATTTCTTTTGAGTATTGGGATAAATTATGTAATTTTTGCATATTTAATAATTTTATTTACAATGGGGAAAGTATTTTTCTCCAATCACATGGCATTCCTCAAGGATCTTCATTTTCTTCTATTACAGCTAACCTCTTCCTTCATTATTTTGAGAAGAATTATTTACTTCTTCATCCTCAGGCTTTCAGATTCGTAGATGATCTTATTGTTTTTAATCATGGATCATTTAATATTACGTGGCAAAATATTTATCCTTCAGCCTTGCTTCTTAAACAAACAAACTGTAATCAGTTTGAAGCGGATTTCTTAGATCTGGATATTAAACTTATTGATAATAACTTTTGTATCGATATCTTTGACAAAAGAATGGATTTTAATTTTTGTGTCAACCGACTTTCATATTGGTCTTCTAATATTTCTATTAAGATTTATAGAAACACTATTATCTCTCAATTTTCTCGCATTAGATCTATTTGTTCGAACGAAATTTCAAAATCTAGACAATTAAAGCTTTTGTATGATCAACTTTTAAATAATGGTATTCCCGAGAACTTTGTGCGACGATATCTCAAGCAGTGATTACGGAGCTACTGACAAAGCCTCTTTCTCCTTTTCTTTCTCTTTCCTCTGTTTGGCAACGGCGATAACTGGTTTGGCGTTCATTCTTCTCGTGGTCGCGGTAGCGTTTTCCTGGCCATGGTAAGCATATTTCGCTTTATTTTATTATTTTTTATGTTACGGCTGTTTTTTATTCTAGGTATTTTTGTATTCGGATTTTTTGTATTTGTATTCGGATTTTTGTATTTGATTCTTTTTAAATCTTCTTAAATGTATTTATATTTTTTATTCAAGAAATCTTCCATTTTCGTTTGTTTTGTGCTTTTAGAGGGGATGACGGCGATTTTTAACGGATTTCGTTTGTCGTCAGCAGAAAAAAGCACAAATTAATATCATGAGCGAGCTTCGCTTCCTGACGAGCGGCTCGCTATGATATTTTTCATTTTTTTTTGGTTTTTTCTGGTTTTTGTCTATTTAACCATTTTGTCCTTTTTTTACTGTTTTTGAGTTTTTATTTTGTGTTTATATGTTGGTTTTGATATATATATATATATATATATATATATAACTTGTTATATATGAACATACAAAAACAAAGAAAACAAGACATATCAAGATGCAAATCATAAACTAAAAATTCATTATTTAAGCAATACAACCAAATCTAAAACAAAATCTAAAGAATTGAAAATACTATTGACACCAAGAACAAAAGGTAAGTTTAAACATTTAGATGTTAAAATGTAAAAGAACTCTGTTGCTATCATATATATATATATATATATATAGTTAAATATTTTCCAAACAATCAAAATTCAAGTAACACTTTCAATATAAACACTTATTAAACTAATAATTAAAATTAAAAATAAAATAATGCTACCTTATTAATAATCATACAATGAAATACAAAGAGATAGATTATAAACTATTGTATTAATGCTAGTTAGATTATTATTATTATGAAAAAACAACCCAGAAATTGGAATTCCGACAATTAAATGCTTATCAGCCTTGGGAACTAATATATCGCATTAATCCGAATTTATAGGCGCCAACCCTCTGCGAAAGCCAATTGTTGGGAAAAAAAATAGTATGGGAGTAAATCTCCAAAATATTTCAAGTTAAGAAACGAGAAAATATAACTAAATGCTTACTAATTCGTAGTCTTAGCTATTGTAATGACATGAGCTTTATACAAAATATAGTTCCGCATTTAAAGTGAAAATATTTTTACTAAATTATGTTATAGATACTATACTAGACATCATTAAAAAATTAAACTATAAAAATATATATTAATATGGAAATTAAAATTAAATGATTCAATCTTATTAGACAGAAGTATTCCTTCACATAACAGAAGTAAACATGAGAAGGAAAAAAAATATTGTGATTTTTCTTATTATTTTTAATCATAAAAACTTAAATTGTCCTTGAAGTTAATATATACAGTCAATAAAACTGTTATAAAACATTAAGTTAGTACTAGGGGGCTCTGTTTCCTGCTCGCTGAAGCTCGCCAACCGCCAGGAGGATTGCGAAGCAATCCTCCCAGGTTTGCTAGGCAAACCCTGTTTGTCACAATGAAGACACTGCGTGTCCTAGCACAATTATTGTAAAATCTTTATATATATATGAATCAGCTTTATTTTGCTTCTGATGCTTTAACTTAAATCAGCCCAGAATTAAATTTTTTTAGCCTCAAAAAGTTCTTTTTCTTCAAATAAAACTTTCAAAGAAAATTATGAAAGTGATTAAATAAACAAATTTTTTAAGAGTTGCAAGATTAAATCAAATATAATTATTCTAAAAATTAATTATAAAAACAAATTAGATTTAATATTATTAATAAAGAGATTGTGGTGTGACATCTTAGCACTATGAACGCAAAAAAAGACAATATTATGAATAAATAAAAATCTTAAGCTGATTTCCTTTTAATGCTTTCACCTTAATCAAGAAGGAATAAAATTTTTGTCCCTGAACTTTATATTTGCAGGTACGATGCTTTCGAATAAAACGTTATTTGTAGGTACTGTATGATAGAATAGAACGTTATTTGCAGGTATTGTGCGCTTGAATAAAACGTTATTTGCAGGTATTGTGCGCTTGAATAAAACGTTATACATATGTACTGCACGGGCGGATGAAACGTTAATTGCAGGTACAGCAGTAACGGATAAAATGTTATTTACAGGTATTTTCCATTCTGTAAACTTATACATTCGTGTTTTCTTGATGAGACTACATTATTTTAATTATTTCAGAATTTTTTTATTAGTTAACCGATTAACTTATTTTATGCCAATGGCGCCTTCTGTTTATGAATTTAAGAAGACATTGTTAAAAAAATTTATATTTGTAATAATGAATTCTAAATTAAAAACTAAAATGTAGAAAATAATTAAAATAAAAAGTAACTTTTTAGTACACTAATGAAACAGTGTTTTTAAAAATAGTTTTCCTTCTTTTCTTAATTTAGAACACTTGTAAATTGGAGAGATGAAATTTACATTAGGAGTTATTTTAAATGTATCGGATAATATAACATGTTTGGAAAAAGGAAGAAAATCTAGTAAAACATTTATTTTCCCGTAAGTTTTAGGAAAATATTTTCTGAAACTCAAACTATCCAAAATATTAGTCATGCGTCAAAGAGGGCGGAGGAAAAAAGTGCTTAGGAATATGTAAGAAAAATGTGCAAAGATTTTTTGAAATTTTTTAATTTTCAAGGATTAAAAATAGATCGATTGAGGTGATACTGTAATGAGGACATAATTATGGGAGGAAGAAGTCGGTAATAATGGCGAGTGAAAACACTAGGAGAAAAAAATTGTCACTCAGGGATCGAACCCCGGAGCATTGAATCGCAAGCGCAATGCCTGGACAACTGTACTATCGGAACGCAGGGCTAGAAGGTGAAACAGTGTTTTTTTTATTTAAATTGTCATTTATATCGTAGTTTGGAATTTTAAATATTGCTGAATTTCAGATTGAGGGGAAGGTTTGATAAAATTTATCTGCAAGTTTTTGATTCAAACTTTTTTTTAGAAAAACCCAAGCCGCTGGAGTCAAACTATTTTTATTTTGACCTTGAACGTTCCATGGCTCTCATAAGCCATCTCCTTCATTTCTAACTGAGTTCTTTTGAATCATTTCATCCAAAGTTTCATTCTAGTGTAAGAAATATTCTGAACTCTTCGTCTTAAACTCATTTTTTGCAGGAAAAAGTTATTTTACACCACAACGAATATAGTAACTAACATGGCTTATGAAGTTATGCCTAACATGGCTTAGGCTTCCTTTTTTTGTTAAGAGACGTTGCCATCGACAAAAGAGAAATTAACCTCCTTTTTCCGCCTTAGCGTTTATATATATAGAGAGAGATTTCGTGATATAATGACAGAAATCCTTGAGCTTTAATAGTCTAGATCAGAGGTTCCGAACCTGTGGTACGCCTACCCCTGGGGGTACGCAAAGGACCAGTTGGGGCACGCGAACCCAAAGTCGGTAATGACGGACACAGATAACATAAGGGAATTAAAAATGATACAGAATTTTGTTTCCCCAAAACCATGTAAAAAGTAAAAGTGAATATTGTGCAATTCCTAAACCTTTCCTCAAAATAAGTAAAACAGAAAGCAAAAAGAAGTGTAACTTTCAGCTATCCTTGTAAGTTAATGCAAAATTATTACAGTACTGATTGACATTGAACGAACGCTATTGTAAAAATAGAATAAAATGTGAAATCAAATATAAGTACTGCAAATGTAATAAATTCTAGTAATTGAAGCTTATCTATACTTAACATTATTGATAAAAACTTTTTGTAGTCGTATGGTTAAAGGGGAGATATGACAGTAGGAGGCACGAGAAAATTAAAAAGACTAATCAAGAGGTACGCGAGGGGAAAAAGTTTGGGAACCCCTGGTCTAGATGCTGTTCAGACTGTGAAATATTTTTTTCAAATTAAACGAAAATAAATGTGCAGTTCTTGGGTCAAGAACTATTTCTTGAGGGAAGACTTAAGATATAATTTACTGAATAGCTGGGCATTTCATAAAAACTACATTGCCATGAACCATCCTTTTCCCTTCCTTATCCCCCAAACTATTAATGTATATACTGCGAGTACATAAGTATATAACAATGAGTGAGGCAACGTCATAGACTACATCAAAATATGAACTCTAATATTTGAGAAGTAAAAGTTCTTTTAAAAGTTTCTAAAATTTCGTTTTCCTTTAACGGTTCGTTATTGTTGCTTTTTCGTAATGTTAATGTTCTTCAGCGATGACTTCGGAAACTATCATGCGAAAATGTGACGGAATGTACGTACATCTTGGTTCAAGTTTTAAGCCAAAAGAACAGAAGATCCCTGCATTTTCTCAGGTGGGGATTTAACAAATAGACACGTGATTAAGGTGAAGGGAATAATAGCTATTTTTAGTAAATTACGTAAGTGTTTTAAGGAAAATGCATGGCGTCAAGGAGTCGCTGATTTCGCGATTTGTGTGCGCGTGGAAACGATTAAAATATTCTTTTAGTCATAAATATGCCAAAACGAGAGATTTAATATACCTCCAGCGCGGGAAATAAAACGAAACTGGAGTGTAAGAAAAGTGATTTTGGAATACATTAAGACTTTAAAATATATAATATTAGAATTTAGAGCAAAATTAAGCGAGATTATATATATATATATAATTTGTTATATATGATCATACAAAAACATAGTAAACAAGACATATCAAGAAGCAAATCCTATACTAAAAAGTCATTATTTAAACAATACAACCAAATCTAAAACAAAATCTAAAGAATTGAAAATACTATAGATACCATGAACAAAAATTAAGTTTAAACATTTATATGTCAACATGTAAAAAAAAACTCTGTTATATATATATCAAAACATAAAAGAGACGAAAGAGGAAAAAAGGAAGACAAAAAATTTAATAATTTGAAAAGTATCATGGTAAGCCGCTCGTCAGGAATGATATTAATAAGTGCTTTTTTCTGCTACCGACATACGAAAAAACGTAAACGTTTTGTCGTTATCTACTCAAAAAGCACTGATTGTGAAGATTCTGAATTAAATGAAATACACAAAAAGTTTGATAACAAAATCGAAAGTCAAAAAACCAAATACACAAAGCCTAGAATAAAAACAAAATATAAAAACTTACTGCCGCTGGAATTCGCCAAAACGCACGTGGCTATGATTAAGGCTTTTAATATGGTTTTTCATGTACTTGTGTAGTAATTTAATTTTTCCTTTTTCCAAAAAAATTGTTTTGTTGTTTTATATATATATATGTAATAAATTAACACTTTCCCAATTTTAAAAAAACGCTACTCGAAATTTAATCCGTAAAATTATTTCTACTTAAGCTCTAACACACAATTAACTGCCACTTTAACTGCCTGAAATCTAGTTTCAACCGGTCCTAACATTCGGGTCCCCTATCGGATCATATAATCCCTTTTTCACGATACTACTTAACCTCGCTGTGATTGAGCAACGCTCTCTTTTTAAAATCATGTAACCTTCATACAAGACATCCCGCTTCGGCGTGGTTTATTTCTTTTGTCGCCGGTGGCTATGCGCCTTGCGTTTATATTTCTAATCATGGCTTGATATAATTTTAAATGACTTAATATTATTCTAAATTCTAACCTAATCAGCTGACATTTATGAATCAAATAAAGAAACTGTTAATCTTTAGTCAACGACTGCTGTCTGCTTTGGAAACACTTTTATACCTCACTGAAAGCCTGATCTTATATATATATATATGTTATATTTTCAATATACACAAATATTAATCTAAAAATTAAAATTGAAATCAAATTACCTTATCAATAATCATACAAATGAAATACAAAAGATAGTTTGATTAAAGACTATTACACTATGAAAAAAGACAACCTAAAATTGGAATTCCGATGCCTATCAGCCTTAGGAATTGATATGTGTCGCATTAAATCTAGATTTTGTGGCGCCAACCCTCTGCGGAAGCCAATTGTTGAAAAACGAAAAAATAGGGGAATAAATCCCCAAAATCTTTCAAGATTAGAAACGAGAAAGTATATAACTTATAACATACCAATTCGATAGTTATAAATATTGTTATGACTTGAGCATTATACTAAAGACAGTTCCACATTTAAAGTGAAAATATTATTTCTAAATTAAGCTTTTAATATTATAATCAAACACTATAAAAATATTAATTAAAAATTGAATTTAACCTTTTATAATAATATATATATTAGAAATATACATAAAAATAAATAATTGAATATATGATGCAATGTTATTCTTAATCTAGTGGCGCCATCTACCTATGAGGCGATTTACTAAAATCTTTGTTAATTCCATTATATATGATCACATCAAAAATAAATCCAAAAGTCTTTTAATTTAATGGTGTTAAATATTTCTTATTAACGTAAGCATACATGACATTTATAGGACACCTATATTTCATAACATTTTCAAGAAATGTATTAATATGAGACTGCTGATTCAATCTGTCTGTGACTAAAATAGTGCTTCTATGAATAAGACGATATTTTTATATATTTGCCGACTAATTTTGCTATTCCAAAAAGGTAACTTTTTCCTTGTAACTTGTGCTCCACTCACGATATCATCCATGTAAGTGTCGTGCAGCAGAACTTCAGATGACAGAGGATGTCGCGATTTTTCATCTTCGACCAGCTGCTGCAGGGCCCTTATGGCAAGAAAGGGTGCGTTGGACATCCCATAAGTTACCGTTTTCAAACGATAAGCTGAAACCTCTGCATTTATTACTGTTTTCCACATGATACGGTGGAGGTCTTGTTGATCTGGGTCGATTAGCATCTGCCTATACATTTTTTGTATATCGGTAGTAAAGGCAAACTTGTGTCTCCTAAAGCGGGAAATTGTCTGAAAGACTTCCTCTGTGACGTCTCCTTTCATTAATATGTCGTTTAGACTTATGCCTGTTGTGGTGGGGGATGAGGCATTAAAGTCAACTCTCAACTTAGTTGTCAGTTTATCAGGGCGTAGAATACCACCCAGATAGCAAAGAAGGTTGTGGAAAGGTTGCCATTTCACTTTCCATAGGCTGTCCGCTAAAGCATTTCCGCGAAAACCGTTTAGGAAACCATTGCCGCAAGGTTTACATAGGAAAGCTTTTTATGAACTACCTCACCGACAAGGTTTGAACGACAAGTCCGCGAAAGCATTTCCGCGTAAACTGTTTCGGAAACAATTCCCGCAAAATTGACGTAAGAAAGCTTTTTATTAACCACCTATCCTATCGTATTTGTGGCAACCCGGAAGGGTTGGTTTTTACTTGGCCCAGTGCGGTCGTGGGTGGGAGTGGCCCAGTGAGGGTCGGTGATGTGCAGAGAGTGATGACTACGGGCACGTGATTGTTTCGACATAGCGTGCCACTGGTTTTCAAGTTCTGGGTCTGAGGTCCCGAGGGTGTCGGGTCGGTTCCCTTGGCTGCTATAGTAGCTGGATAGTAGTTTAGTCCACAGACCCCTCCCATTCCTGCCCATGTCCTCGCTGACGAAGGCAGGGGGAGGGTGTTCTGTAATGAATGTCCTATCGTGTGTAGCCTCGTCCGGTATAGTGGTTACTGCGTTTGCCTTCCACCTCTAGGAACGCGAGTTCGATCCGCGGCTGAGAGGAATTTGAAGTTTTGTCACAATCTACAATCTAATCGTACAAGTAAGTTCAATTAAAAATTAGATTAATCAAACTAACTGAAATTAATAATTAAGATTTCCAATTAATTGACATTCCAGAGAGATGACGTCAGAAGAAGGGGGATAAAAAAGGGGGTTGGACCCCTTTGTTTGGCTTTGCAGAGGGGGGGGGTGAAAAAAGGGGGGTTGGACCCTTCTGTAAGATTGCGGCTTCGGAGGGGGGAAGGGGAGCTCTATTTTGTCCGCCGAAGGAGGGCTCTTAACAATCTTCTGAAAGGCCTGAAACAAGCTTGAGGAAAGCCTAAAACAAGCTTGTAATAAAAGCTTGGGGAAATCTTACTGAAAACCTTATAGAAAACCTTGTTTCTTGTTGACTAGCGAACCTTTCCGCTTACCTTGCCGAAAGGTTCAACCCTTGTCATGGAAACCTTTGTGACAACCCTTTACCCTTGCCGACGACAAGGTTTCCAAAGCCTTTCAGGCAAGCTTTCTTTGCTGTATGGGCATGATGGGGTATATAGTATTGTGTGGGCAGTTCACTCGACTCAACAACCCTCTCCAAATGACCCAAATCCTCATACTCTCTCAAAAAGTCAGTATACAACGACAAGTATTTCAAATCCCTAGACAAACGCTTCCACAACGAATTGAGTTGCTTAACAGCCATGTCTTTAGAATTTCCTAAACACGACAGATCCCTACTCAAATTCCACTGATACTACAGATCTATCCTCCTTATTTCTCTTATGGGTACGCACAAAATGATCCTCACACAAAGATGCCCCCGTAACTCTCATACATTCGACATCAATACTCTCAATTTCCCAAAATTGTTCAAGGTTTTATTTAAATCATCGTCATGAATCAACCCACAATGAACGCGATCTTCCGCTACCTTATCGACATTCCCACTAACAGCATAACCAAACACAGTATTCTGCAGCAATAATTGTGAGTTTTGAGCATAGATCTGTCCCGGCCTCAACAATTCATAAAAAATCTCAGCACCTAATAAAATGTCAATTTTATGAGGAACATTGAAACTATAATCAGCTAATGACATGAACTCCGGAACATCAGCATCCACATTAATTACTTTATTTGGAATGAAATAGGTCATTTTCTTATCCACTAACATCAATAATTCTCTCTCGCAACTTTTATCCTTATTTGCCACTGAGCTCTTAGAACAGTTCTTCACAATCATACTTGCATCATTAACACACGAAACAACAGTATTTACCTTTTCCATTTTCAATTGAAATCTTTCCGCACACGCCTTAGTACACAAGCAAGACTGAGATCCGACATCCAGCAGACATCCAACCTCAATCGACTGCGAGAACTTATTTTTAACAAACGCGCGAATAGTACTCAAAAGCACGTTTTTAGGTTTGCCCTTCTCAATTCCAGTCTCCACAAATTGGGATTACCAAATTTCCTCGCTCTGCTTTGGAACGAAAGCAGGTACATCTAATTTCAAATGAGAAGCGGGATTGCCAGAATTCTCACGCGGGAAATGAATCATTCTACGATGAGGTTTAAGGCAAAAACAGTTCTTTACCGAACGACACTCGTTCAATTTATGGGGCGAAAAACAACGAAAACAAAGATTATTTCGTTTTACCACCTCCGCTCTATCCCATACTG
>BGPR01007078.1:0-74149 GCA_013235015.1 Araneus ventricosus | reverse complement strand
ATGCTAAATCCTTCGGCACTAAATATAAGTTTAGAGGGGATGCCATCTGAAGTTTCGTTCTCCTAATCTTATCGCGTTTCAAAAGTACGAGGTCTATTCGAAAATAGTCCTCGCGTTGCTGCAAAACGGGAAGTAAGTATAATTCAACTAAACTCAAGAGTTTATTGATTTAAGCTTAAATTACTGCCTTACAGAATTTTCTGCTAGTCAAATTAAGGGTTAGTCAAATAGGTATTCTATCTTCTAAATGTATTTTAAATATCCTTTAGATGAGTTAATATTTATATCCCTTTTCATAGATGAGGTGGGACTATAATAATGTGACATTCGACTGCTAACAATTACTCAGGTCTTTACATGCATTCTTTACAAACATACCCGACGAGAACAAATTTCATTATCGCAGTTGACAGCCAGACAAGTTATAAAACTTCAAGTTCTTACCTAACCTTCTAGTTGAAGAGAATAACTTATGGACATTTGGATATGCTGTAGCATGCGTAACCTCCTTTATAGCCCTCGCAAACATGAAGGCGAAATCTAGTTTCTCTAATTCGTTTCTCTCGGGCCGCTGCGACGCACATTGCTTGAATAAATCAAGGGTGTCATTAGACCGTTGCCCTTCACAAGGAAAACGGTGTGGAGAGCCGCAATATAGCAAAGTCATTACGATCGCAGAAGTTGAATGTTTCTCCCGGTTTAATAAAAATCTTTGTCAATTGACATCCAAATTCACAATTTTTCACATTTTTCAATCATAAAACACTCCTTGCGAGAATATTGAAATTCTTTTTGTATGTGAAAAGGAACGTGAATAGATGTGAAAAAACATTCTGAATTATAAAACCATAGAAATATTTATTTAACAATTTTATTCATATTGATTTTCTTCATGTTTGTAAAGATGGGATATTATAGTCAATTCTTCTTTCACTCCTTGATAAGCTAGAGTTTTGAAATTTTTTACGCATATAAATTCTCGATGACAATGTGCAGTTTTAATAATTTCAGAGATTATTTATTTTTTAATCGGTTAATTTAATTGAATTTGGATTCCGCATCACCTGGTAGTGAATTGGGGAAAATCTATCTCGATATTTCATAATATCATCATATTGAAATATAGTGGACTCCGCTTGTAGTCATCAGTTTGGGTCAAAACGAAAGTGGTCTTTATATGCAATAGATCAGTATCTTCAAAATGCCTTAAAAATTATATAAATATTTAAGTATGCAAGCACAGCAGAAAAAAACAAGCTAAGCAACATCGTTTATACGCACTTCTTAGTTTTAATAAGAAATATAAAACCGATACACAATGTAATGGAACTGACAAAAATTTTTTTTATTTTTTAACCTTATTAGAAAGTTATCGACAGTAACCTTCTTTTTTTCAAGAATTCGCTGGATAATTTGTTTATATGAATAATGATAATTATTTTCTTCAAGTACGAAGGACTTACAGAGTTTAGTGGGCTGATACCGATTTCTCTTTTGTCACCTCTTTATTGTCATTTTCCTCAATTTTTTGGCGTCATTTCATCGAAAACGATCACTACAAGCGAATTGTTGATCACTAGAGCCGGAGGATTTTATATGTGTTAAGATAAGGGAAATCCATTCCGAACGTTGATATGACCAGTACAACCGATTGATCGTTATATTCGTGATCACTGCATACGGCAATTACTATATTATAAATAAAAAACTAAAAATCAAGAAGTATTTAAAATGAAAATAACACTTGCATTTAAAAATTGCTTTTCTCTCATACAATAATTTGATTGAAGGAAATTTCGAAAATATAAAGGAAAACAGAAAATGCATGGTATTTTCCAGTTATTCCTTTTTAATACATTATAATATGCATTATTATTATACTTTATATTTTATAATTATGTAATTTATAAAACTTTGAAATAACTATTAATAGAAGGTGTGGTTATATGAGATTAATATGCAAAGCTCGATCTCAAATACTACATGGCGGATTATCTATAAATTAAAAGGAAAAGTGCAAAATGCTTGTATTATTTGCATTGCTTAAAAATATTTACCTGAAAGTTGGTTTATTTTCTTTTGTGCAGGTGTGTTTTGTTACACAGGTGGTCATAAATTATTGAATCCATTTCAAAAATTAATTAGAAAAACCCTATAATGTAGCAACTTCGTTTTTCTTTTTTTAATCAGAGAGTAGCTCAAATTTTTTTTCAGATGGGTAACGCACCGTTACGGCACACTAATTCTGCTTGAGCAGGAGAACCCAAATAGAAGTGTCAAAATGTCTACTGTGCAACATCAGGCACGTCTGGCAGTCTCTGGTTCTACGAAACCAACAGTTCAAAGTCATTTTCGCTTAGAGTATCGAAATTGTCGGTCTCCAAGTAAGAACTCCATCAGGAGTTGGTATCAGAAGTTTAAGGGAACTGGAGATATGTATTATAAGAAAGGTACTGGACGACCATCGGTCTCAGACGAGGATGTTAAACGAAGACTTTCACTCCTGAGTTGCTTATACAAGCACTTAATGGATTTCTTCCTAGGAGACCGACAATTTCGATGCTCTAACCGAAAACATCTTTGACTTGTTGCAATTGATTTGAATTAGTGAAACCAACGACATCCCAGATGTGCCTTCTGATGTTCTGTAGTTATCTTAAAAATTGCATTGTTAATCTCCCGCTACATCAGATTTAGTACACTTTAACGCCTCGTTACCTATCTGAAAAAACTTTTTGAGTAACTCTCTTAATAATAAAACGTTGCTTCATTATAGGGGTTTTTCTTAATTAATTTTTGAAATGGATCCAATAATTTATAACCACCTTATATTGTTTTCTGATGTATCGTTTTATTATTTATGTCTCTTTCCTTCAGATTAGATTTTTTACAATTATTTCTTTATTTTGCAGTATTAATTCAAATATTTTATAATTGGATTACCTTGTCTTTCCGTATATAAATGCAGCAAAGTTCCGTATATAAGTTTAGCAATATCCGTATATAAGTGTAGTAAATACGATCTCTCGCATTTTAATTATTTTTTGCATCTCAGTTTCTCCATTGCACTGGAAGTGGCTTTGTTACTCATTACACACCTTATAACATATTTAAAGGCTCACCTGCAAACTTCTCTGAATTTTTTAAAATAATAAAACAAGAAAATGAAAATAAAAATTATAAAAATGCATAAAAATAATAAAAATTTTTTAAATATTAAAAACAAAATAAAAACCTTAAAAACTTTTATGAAAAATCTACAAAAAAATGATCAAGTTTTTAGTTAGTGCACCCCTCACTAGATGGAGATAGGTGCGCGCACCTATTTGCTAAGTTTACTTTGTAAAGACGTCCTTTCTTTTGTTCCACTCCACAACTTTTAAAAGAGATAAGATTTTAAGCCCTTCTTCTCATACTTTGTTTAAAAGACTGTTTTTAATTTCTTCTTTGTGGATAAATGTTTTTTCCCCAATATATTCCGAAATGGGTTCAGGCCTTAGAGGAAATTAATATTAAATTCAGACCTTAAAGTCTTTTTCCTCTACAGAGAACCTATTCTAGTTTTGAATCTGTATGGATGAATGGACTCTCATGAAGTCATCCACCGGATTCTTACTTTTTATTGTTGTCTGTTATTATTTTTGTATTTTTATGTCTTCCACAATTAAGAATTCTCTTTATAAGTATTCATATTTATTTTGTCATATAGTGATCGAAATGAACAACATGGCTGTGGTCTATTAGGCATTCAAATGAATCTAATAAATGAAATGATAAAACTTGATCGCATTGCATTTCAGTATAATTCGGAAATTGAATATAGCTTGCATCCAGTTGTAGTTATTGAAATTATGAATAAGGTTTGCACAAATTACAACGCATTAAAATTCAAGAATAAAGCACCTGAGAGGTGTTGTTTGAATGGCTAAATTTCCGCCATTGAAGTCACCACTTGAGTCATTCTTCTCATTGGTTACTGGTACTACAACAAAATCGAAGAATTTTTTAGTAACATACGAAATTATAACACATGCTTTCAAATGATTTCATTTCGTGCAATGAATATAATAACTGGGAATTATATGCCAAGATTCAAGGACAAATATACCATACAACAGGCTCTTTGTTGCCATTTACGGATGCTGAACACAATGTTTTGGAAATATATTTCATTGGAAATTCAAGTGATAAAGTAAATCGATACAAACACATCAAATCCACGTATGAACACTACATTTTGTATATTTAGATATCTAATTTTAAATAGCTACAATAATTGATAATAAACTTTCAATTGTGTTCATTTAATCTATATATATTCTCAAATCTAGCAATAGCAAAGCATTGCCAAAGCAGTCTATTTTCATTTTCTTCTGCCTATCAGACATTTTTTAATTGTTATTTTCATACCCGTCCATATATATATATATATATTTGTCTTGACTGTTTTTGAGGTTTTGTCTTGTGTATTTAAGTTTGTTTATATATATATATAATATGATACTTTTCTAGCAAAAACGTACAAGACGTGTTATTTTATTCATCATAATAAAGTTTTTATTACGTCATCTATTAATTTCTCCAAATCCATGGATGAGAATAGGTTCCACGAAGGCATTTGTTATAATGAAATATGAACTTCGAAGACCATCTTCCCATGGATAATTAGTATATAATCAGAATGATGGACAACCGCATTAAACACGGATGAGAAAGTCCAAGCATATAATAAAGAAATAATTTATCATAATTTTCAGAGGAGATTCTCTGAAGCGCAGTGATTTTTTTCTGAATGTGAATGTATTTTAAATCGATGGGGAGAGAAACTGTTTCCTTAAAATCGTTCTGACGACACATATACAAAAATCTTAACTTATAGACATGCGCTAATCAAAATTGCTATTTATGGGTAAAAGGTTTTCATTCAGACATAATATCTGGGCACATTCAGTTAATAGTTGATACAAGAAAAGAAAGAAGTAAAGTAGTTTACGGGATACAGTATACTCTTCATCTCAGATGAAATAATTGTCTCATTGATGAAGTAATGTCTCATTCATCCATTTTTATGCTAGCTTTTGTTTATCAAGATAAAGCTTAATAAATATTCTTTTGTTACCATAGTTTTATAAAAGTAAAAATGTTTCATTGACAATTTCTATGATTGAATTTTCTAATGCATAGTTACACTTTGTTAAATTTAAAACAAAGCATGCTTCCGAGGTTTCATTATATTCTGATCTAATTTACCGAACATTCTTATTGCATAAAGTTTTTAATTTGTTGATTTCCTTTTCTCTTCTTTAATTTCTTTGTGATTGTGGTTTTATGATTTTATTTCTTTTATCATTAATTTTAAACCATCATTTGTACAATGTTTTCAGCTTTATTGATATTTTAGGTAACTTTATTATTTGGGATCTTTGATGTAAGCTATTATAGTGTAATATTTGTTTTGTTTATATTATGTGGAGATATGGTGCATGAATGTTAAAAATGCACTTTTTTGAGATATTTTTTTTTATTTCCCTCATATTTTCATCTTTATTTTGAGACAAAAAACATGCAATTTCTAGAGATAAGAATTTTAGATTGTATTTGCAACATTGAGTGTTTTTATTTGTGTAATTTGGCTATTCAGGATATTTTTTAAAAAACAGAAATGCTGAGCAAATTATGACGGCAATTTAAGTCATTCATACACGCAATAATAAATGTGTTGATGGAAATTTGGTTACATTCTTCTTCGTAAGCTTATACTAAGTATTAGAACGAGCGTCACTCCAAAAGATATTGTTACCCACAGAAGATTCTCCGGTTTCAAGAAATATAAATAATCGGAAAATGTGGGAAATTCCTTGACACTGACACTAGAAATGAAAATTTACTTAATGAATATTTGTGCCCACCAAAAATCTTCATTATATTCTTTGTCGCGGGTATATAGTTAATACAAACAGGTTCTTAAAAATCTAATATGAATTTGTGGCTCTCCTTATTGTCTTGGGAAATTTATCTCTAATGGTCTGGTTAATGCGAAATGGCCCCAGTCTCCATTGAACTCGTCAGGCATTCACAATCTTGGAAAAAATATTTTGATAACCGCGCAATACTGTCGGATTTCCTATCACCGGTACGGATTATCAGCAGCATCTCTCGACACCCGTTTTGTGTCAGTCATAATCAGTCATGAATGTGTTGATTTCCATTTGCGCCGTCGCGCATCGCCATTATTATTTTAGTACACAGCTTGAGTCGTGCCATTTCTGGGGATGGCATGTTATGTACATCGTCTTGTAATTTCCAACAGTTTTCCAATGATTGCGAGAACGACTGTAGCTGGATCAACTTCAAGTCGATTGCATTTGGTTCTAACAGTACGAAATGAATTTATTAAATTACTTTAGTATATTCATTAAATAATATTTGCTATTCTTTGACTGTGAGCATTTACAATTTAAAATCCTCCCTGGGGAATCTTCCCGGGTGACACACGAGTACGTGGATGAGAGCCGCCAAATATTTAAGCGGGTTATCGCTTCTCCTGGAGATACAATAATGGCGGGGTTGTTTTATCCCCTCCAGTGATAGAATTTACCTCCTTCGGGAGGGGTCGGGCCATGGCTGGTGATGGATACTAGAACTCCGGCTACAGTTATCGAACTATTGCAGCGAGTGTCATTCACAGGTCCCTGGATGCCTTGGCATAATAGGGGTGACACGATTTACGGTTATGCTGTTTAAAGGAAATAAAAGCTGACAAAAGTACATGTCTAAAAATAAATACTAATATCAATACTTAATACTACAATATTACGTGGTAATCTGAAGTAGATTTAATTGGATCGAAAATTTTGAACCAACCGTCTGATTTGCTTAATAATCATGTTTAAACGTATATCATTTAACACTTATTATGATTACATAAGCTTCTGAAATGCAATTTTACGTTTATTTTAAGTTTATTCTAGATAATTTCCTTGAAATACAAGAATGCTATAATGAAACTGCATTATTACAGTAATTGCTGCTTAACTAATGTATTGGTTTAATCGATACAGGTAAAACTCTTTATTATATTACTAACCACTGTACCTACATATACCGTAGGTTATAATGTGCAATTTAAAATTCTAATTAGTTCCTTGACTGGAACTAAACAAAAGTGTATCTCATATCATTTTATTCAGTTTTAATCCAAAAATATTGTCTATACATGCTATTTTCGGTCATTTCTTATAATTTTCTTATCACAAATTATAGCTTTTGAAAGAATATTAAAATTTTATGCCTTAGGTAAAAATAAGATTATAATAAACTATATTATGTAATGAAAAGATTTAATAACTTTAATTATAATAATTTAAATATGGGTACCAACTCTTCACTTAAATGAGAAAATTACATTACCTCCTGAACTGATTTTATTCTCAGTCCCTTTATGAATAAATTTTCAATTATACACGAATGCAAAAAAAAAATACTTTCAAAATTTGTTTCCTCAGTTAGCACAAGATATTCTTCGTTATCTTCACGAAGCTGCTATGATATTTTGAATGCCTTATAACATCGCAAAGATGTCGAATGAATATTTTAGAGCATCTTGTGGTAATAGAGTTAGATTTGATAAATGATTTTTATATTTTTTTAATAGTGATAACAAAAAAGAAATCAATTTTTTTTATCACTTAAGGGTATTTCACGAAACAATTTAATATTTTGGGGGAAATAACTAAAATTAAAATATTTTTAATTTTCAATTTTTATTTTATCACCTAATAAATCATATTTTGCATTTATGTTTTGATTCTGTTTTAATTTAAATGATGTATGAGTTTTTAAAAAGGATGCAAAAGCTTACAGTAGCGTTTTATGATTTTGTGAAAGCTTCTTTCTCAACTTATTTTCTGTTGAATCTATCCGGGATTGCCTCTCTTTCTACGTCCAGCAGTAGTCGGCTATCATGTTGATATTCCACCTTTCTTTTGATACCGTCTTTCAATTCCCTTTATGTCTCGGTGAAATTTTCCCTCCTTTTCCTCCCTGACTGCATCTAAATTTAAAGGGAAGTAGACCAGGTGCAAATGAACTTTTAAGCTCATTCCACATCATAATTTCTTGAAATTTCTTATCATTTCTTGTACAATAATTTCAAGTGTAGGGCTCTTTGTTTCCAAGTAAGTTAGTTGATACTAGTTTCAAAGATCTTCAGGCTTTTCTCTAGTTCGTTTCCATTTTGTTCTGATTTTTTTATTCTTCAACAGCTTTCTTATGCCAAGTTTCACTAATACTCTATCCTTCAACTTTGAATATGATAAAGCCGGGCAGGAAGTGTTCACAAAGGTATTTGAAACATTCTCCGTCTTTAGGTAATGACTTAGTGAATTGTTCTGTAACATCGAATTTTATAAATCGATATTTTCTAATATATTTGGAGTGGACGGAACCAGTATACCAGGTCCATGAGGAAGAGATAGGATAAAATTCTTTCTAAATACTAACATCTCATATGTGATGTTAGGATAAAATTCTTTCCTTTTGTACTTTAGTTTGAAATCTTCCACACAGTATGTACGAAAATAGCAGTCAACAGTATGATTTTTAGACTCTTTCAAACCCTTGGGGCACCAACCGAAAAGATTGTTTCCCCCTCAACATCGTTGCCTTAATTCTTCTAGACCAAAAGAAAAAAATTTGTGTGGGAACCAAAGCCTGTTTCTATGGCCCATTTTCATACTAAAATAAGCAAAGTACATTTTTCCCACAAAATCTGTAATGTTTATTTTTAATAAATAGTTAGCACAAATATAGCATAAATAATCTGGTGCATAAACACACCCTCTGGAAGCCATCTCAACCGCAATACAAACAAAAGGTAAAAAGCTCTTCTACTCAAAGCCTGGAATATAAGTGTATGGAACTGAACTAAGAAAGACGTTAATTGGGGAATAGGAAAAATGCAGGGAGGATAATGATGTTGAGAAGGAGGTTAGGGGTGGACAGACAGGCTAGTGATCCGGTTTTAACTTGTCGCCACTTGCTTTACTGTTGTTATAACATACAGTTTATTAGAGAAGGAAAAATCTGAAATAAATAATAGTTTATTGGCTCTTGGATTGAATATATGCAGAGCATATTATTTTATAAAATCTATCAATATGTTTAATAAGTTCATAAAATAATATTACGTTGCTCTTAAATTTACAAAATTCATACATATTAGATTTTCGATATGTGAGAAAACTGTTCGTGATGGAATTTTTTAATTATTTTTCCAAAAATTAGCATCCAGAAAAATACAAAATATGCTGAATTTTAAGAAAGTTTTTTTCAACGCACACATGAGTTATATTTTTTTTAATGATTTAATATGAACTTACAAATAATTTGTAAACCCAGCAAATATTTATATTTTTCTTATCTCTAAATCATTGTGTCAAATCATATTCTTAATTTCTAGCAAAAGAAAAGTTCGTAAACTTTATGCTAATAAATTCAAATGATACTACATTTCAAATTTCATGGTTTAGTCCAATAGTGCTTTTTAAGTATAAGACAATAAGTCATTCAATTTACTATCTTTTACAAGGAAATTTGTTTCCATTGTATGAGTAGGATTTTAAAGTTGATGATTTGCCTGTAACATTTATTCCTCTTTCAAAATCATAATCTATGAGGCTTTTCTGGCATTTTTATGATACATGTCGAAACGATAAATAATATTCTTCACTGCACTATATTTCTCACTATTTGTGAACTTCAATGAAACATTTATTCATTACTTTATCGCAGAAAGCAATTTTTTGTCTTGTTCTCGCTTTATTAGTTTTGTTTAATATATTCGTCACTTGAAAAAATTTGCGTCTCTAATATATACCATCGTTAAAAATAAGTTTTGGCATTCATGCATACAGTTTTTATATTTCTATATGTAATAAGAATGATAGCGTGGACATAGTGTTTCAAACGTAATTTTATAGTACTTTAGTCATCTATCAGTTGAGTATATTTAGTGTTTTATGATGATTCCAGTATATAATTTTATTTTTAATTAAGAAATCTGTGATTTATTTAAATATTATAAAAATGTAATAATTTTAAATTTGTAGAATTTATGAAGATTTGAAAAATAATACTAGCATTATTTATTCATAAAAATTGCCATAAAGTAGAGATTTATTGGAACATAGAACCAATTTTTATTAAAAGCAGATATAATTGGTTGATAAAAAGTAATACACTTATTTTTTAAAAAATAAATTTATTTATATAGAAAAGGTAGATAATATTTATTTTTGATTTCTTATATGTACTTTTCGTTTATCAAAATATTGGTATAGATATTTAACATATTGTTTACAAAATTTATTTAAATAATACATTTGCATTTTTTCAATATATTTTTTGCTTGAAATTGATCCCTTATTTATTACTGATTTACGATTGCATATATTCTTTGAAGTTTCTTTAATGAAAATGGATCTACTGAATTCTAGGAAACATAATTAAAATATCACATTTCCCTTGAAGAGAAAAAAAAGATTTAAATAGAGTTCTTTAGAAAATCTGTTTCTCGTGTTCCTTATTTAATATATATAGCTAAAATAAAATATTGAGGAACAATTACACTTGCAGATGAGTAAAAATGTATGTGCATATTTCATATCTTAATTAAGAATACTTTCAGGAGCATTTTAGTTAATTACCCTAGTGCTGCTTCTTATAGAAAAAATGTATTCAATTCATTATTCATTTTCCCAATATGAGCAGACGTTACGATGTAGATAATTCAATGAAAACGACGAATCCCATTTTTTATCGTATCAAAGAAAAATTAATGGAATCTCTACATGAATCGTGTCAGAAATGTTCTTTCATAAATTATTCATTACCTCTCAAATAAGTTTACTACTCCTATTTATAAATGTTTAATTATAAAATATTACATAATAAACGAATATTTTTCTATCTTTTATTCTTTTGCAAATAAGTTTTAAATATATAAATATATTAACTTATATTTTCCTGCTCATATAATGAATATCTTTCACAGTGCAGATTCGTATAAAATATTTCATATTTTAGTTAATGAGCTATCTTATTGTACAACTAAATTTTATTTTTGAAATTTATTGGATTTTAATTTAATTCTCATGTCATTCGAATATTATGTTTCATCTACGAATTTATTTCATCTACGAATGTAATGTACGGTGTAATTTCATTTACAACATAAAAGTTCTTTGCTAAAATATTATCTGAATATAGAACTGTCTTCACATTATTGCCAAATGTCGAAATACATATATACAAGCATAAGCCAATGTACAAAAAATATGAGTCGTAGGATTTTAAAGATAAATGCTGGTTTTTACTTCCTCGTATACGAAGTATACAAAGAGACAGTATTGTAATCGTCAAAAAATTCGAACTCGAGATTTTGACGAATCTCCACGTTTTAGACCTCCCTGAGTCCGAAAAACACAATTTTGGAATTATGTCTGTGTGTCTGTATGGCTGTGTGTCTGTGAACACGATTACTCGAAAACTATTAGAGCTACGGGGATGAAATTCGGTATGTGGTCTTTAAACATAATTTGTAGGTTTCTATCAAATTTTGGACAAACTCCGTCCACGGGAAGTCTGTCTGTCTATCTGTCCGCGGTCATGTGAACACTATAACTCAAAAACCTGAATAGTTAGATGAATAAAATTTGGTACACAGTTTTATCATCATGAATGTAGGTCCGTATAAACTTTTGGGCCAAATCCGTAGAAGGGTTGACTGTCTGTCGGTCTGTATAATAGCATACTTGAAAAAATTATTTCTCCTAAACCCATTGGCTTAGATAAATATAAATTGGTATGACGTTTGAATATTAATTATAGATCTGTGCTCAAATCTCGTTTCAATCCGTTGAAAAAACGGTGTCCAAATTGCATATTTGGTTCAAAATGCACATTGCGACTGTCTGTTGGCAAGCGTTTCGCTTATTTTACTCAAGTTAGTATAGTTGGCTTTTGACCTTGGCTCTCTACGAAGTATTGTAGCTTCGGAAATTATGGCAACCCCCTGAATCCGAAACTTCGTTCTGACATTTTCCAGATGGAAGGTATGGTGAAATCTTGCATGATATGTGTAGTAAGATTTCGTTCCAAAAACTTTATATAAAGTTGTGGTTCCTCAGCGAGCTTAAAAATTGAGAACTTACGCAATTTTTTTAATTGTTATCATTGTCCTTTTACACATAATCATAAAAATGGGCGCAGGTTATTTTAAAATTATAATGACTCAGAGTTTAGGAAGCAAACGGGACAATTAGTATACGGGACGTATGGCAACCCTAGTTAGAGGGAAAATGACACCTTTTTGGGAAGTATACGAGAAAGTTTAGGGGAGACCACTCCCGCTGGTTATATACGAATAGCTGTAATGATCTTCTTTAATTTCCAATTTCTAAGTTAATTTATAAATCTCAACGAACTTCCTAAAAACTGGTGGATCTTTGTTTGAAATATGATATCAATTAAAAATTACATAAGGAAATGACGTACACCATTCAGCATTTATCTTAGTATATACGCAGTAATGATTTTTTCATAAATCTTATCTACGTTGGAATGCTCAAAGCTTGCTCGAATATAAAATAATTCACATATGTTGTATGGCCTCTGATAATTATATAGACGTCACAGCACGAAGCTATGCGAAAATTGAGGCAACTGAAGATTCCAAATGGAAGTTTGTCCGTCTCATGAAATGATTCATTTGACAAAAGCTCAAAGGATTCCTTTGGAAAGGCTCATTGAATTTTACGTGAACTTCGACCATGTGAAGAATATGCTTAAACTCACAATTTACATTGCAGATGTAAACGGGGGCATTTAGGAGACCGATCAGAAATTGATGAAGACGAAAGGAGAATTTGGCTCACACTGCTTCACAAAAAGCTGATAATGATTTGCAACACTCACCAGGTTTCGTTTTGATTCTTATGCACAGTGCTTACATGCAATTTCGTTAAACTAATACTATATTCTGGAAGATGTGTAGGTTTTCTCGAAGTACACGAAATTTTACTGGATGTTTTCTGCTTATAATATGCTGAATTTAATTGTAAATACTTTGAATATTAGTAGAAATATGAGTATTTGTAGTAAATAATTTGTTACTACGCATGTGCGGGACGTAGGGTAATTTTTTCTTTCATAACTACAAAGCCAAATATATAGGACAACTTATATGAAAATTCCAATTAAATACTGTTAATATTCAGAAAGATATGGGCATTGCAGAGAGTAGAATATCCGTAAGAGAATCAAAATGATGAGGATTTTTCACCGAAACTGTTATTTTATTAACTAGAATCATCGCCTAGTAATGGTCGTAATGTGATTTAAATAATGTATTTTGTTTATAAGTATACATGGGCTATTCAATTTTTACAAAACCAAATATTACTCTTCGAAGATTCAATTTTAAAGAATATCAATTTATAGAAAAACCTTCATCATTTAGCTTAAAGTACAATGTAAATTCGCTTCACTGAAGTGCCGATATCTTTATGAATCTTAACGGTATTTTACGGTAATTTTCTTTTAAGTTGTCTGTATATTTGGCTTTGCAGTTATGAAGAAAATCACTATGCCTCGAACATGCGCAGTAAAAAATCATTTGCTACAAATACTCATATTTCCTCTAATAGTCAAAGATGCATTTATTTTAGATTTTAATCCAATACGTCACTAACATATTGTTGATTATTCTGTAAGTTTCGTTTGATTTGGTTGAAAACTATGCAAGCTATAAGCAAAATGTATCCAGGAAAATTTGGGATTTTTTAAAGAAAATCTTTATTTCTTCCAGAATATACATGCTATTTTTACGAAAGTGCATTTTCGCAATATACATATTAAACATTGATGTAAGTTGGAAATCATTATCAACTTTCTGTGAAGAGGTACAAAATCCCCATTCTTCTTCATCAAATTTTGGTCGGTCCCCTAAATGCTCTCCTGAACAAATCTTCAATGCTAATTGTGAGTTTAAGTCTCTTCTTTACATGCTCGAAGTTCAAGAAAATAATCCGTATGTGTCCAGATTTTTCTGTCTCACCCCCGAAGGTTGGCTTCATTAAAACAGAATTACACTATATGAAAAATAAACGAAATGAGAAGAATTACATGAACCTCCTTATTATGAAAAAGAAAAAAGTATACACTCTGCTTTGAGCATAAAAATATTATGATACATTAATATGGGCTGTAGCGTAATTTAATATATATATATATATATATATACACTATATGCCCAAAAGTATCCGGACACTTGCAGATTTTCACATTTTTTAGAATATCTCCGGAATGGTTTAACCGACTACCTTTAAACTTCGGATATGTAAAGAATAGACCATAACTCACATTTTACATTGAAGATTCGGTCCTGAGGGCAATTAGGGGACCTCTACAAACTGATGAAGACAAAAAGGTGTTTGGCCCACCCCGCTTCACAGAATACTGATAACAAGATGAAACTTTCATAAATGGTAATGCTTAATGTGCATAATATTTACAGGAATTTTCGTAAACTCAGCTCAAATATTTGGGAAGATATAAAGGTTTTCTTAAAAAATCTCAAATTTTTCCACCTGTTTTTTGCTTATAACATGCAGAGTTTTCTGTTATGTTATACGAAACTTACAGGAAAGATGACAATATGTTAGAGAAGCATTTGTGTAAAACTTTGGAAAAAATGTTTTGAATATTACAGGAATTATGAGCATTTTGAGTAAATAATGTTTTACTGCGCATGCGTGAAACATAGTGTAATTTTTCTTTCACAACTTTAAAGCCAGATATATAGGGCAACTTATATAAAAATATTCAGTTCAATATCATTAGTATTCAGAAAGATGTCGGCATTACAACGAGCAGAATTTTAGCTCCTGTCGAAGAGAAGCTAAAAGATGAGGGGTTGCACACAAATTGATATTTTTTAAACTTCTATCTTTAAATAGTTATATTGAATTGTATAGTGGTTAGAATTTGCTGATTACCCATGAAGACTTATCAATTGCGTGCATAACTTAAATTCCAGCTAATTAGGCACTATAAATAACAAAAATTTTATTACTTTAATTATAATGTTTACAGGATTATTAACAAGTTACATATTACAATTTTACGACCAAACGATATTTTTAAATATATTTATTTTATGGCGAAACGATTTTTTATCTAATTAATTTCTTTTCTTAAAATATCCTAATAATTCTACATATATATTTTTTTTATTCGTTACGAATATTAGATGTGTTCATGGGTATTCAACAAATTCTAACCACTATACAATTCAATATAACTATTTAAAAATAGAAGTTTAAAAAATATCAATTTGTGTGCAACCCCTCATCTTTTAGCTTCTCTTCGACAGGAGCTAAAATTCTGCTCGTTGTAATGCCGACATCTTTCTGAATACTAATGATATTGAACTGAATATTTTTATATAAGTTGCCCTATATATCTGGCTTTAAAGTTGTGAAAGAAAAATTACACTATGTTTCGCGCATGCGCAGTAAAACATTATTTACTAAAAATGCTCATAATTCCTGTAATATTCAAAACATTTTTTCCAAAGTTTTACACAAATGCTTCTCTAACATATTGTCATCTTTCCTGTAAGTTTTGTATAACATAACAGAAAACTCTGCATGTTATAAGCAAAAAACAGGTGGGAAAATTTGAGATTTTTTAAGAAAACCTTTATATCTTCCCAAATATTTGCGCTGAGTTTACAAAAATTCCTGTAAATATTATGCACATAAAACATCACCATTTCTGAAAGTTTCATCTTGTTATCAGTATTCTGTGAAGCGGGGTGGGCCAAACACCTTTTTGTCTTCATCAGTTTTTAGACGGCCCCCTAATTGCCCTCAGGGCCGAATCTTCAATGTAAAATGTGAGTTATTGTCTGTTCTTTACATGTACGAAGTTTAAAGGCAGTCGGTTAAACCATTCCGGAGAAATTCTAAAAAAAGTGAAATTCTGCAAGTGTCCGGATACTTTTGGGCATATAGTGTATATCGATAGAGGTACTTTTATAGCATTTTTTTGTAAATGATGAAATCATAAGTCTTCATATAGATGCTTATACTGCTCCTTTAAAAAAATATAGCAATTATCTTAAGAGAGATTTACATAATATTTAAAGGGAAATAAATTAAATGAAGAGAGTTTCATTCTGCCGTAAATTTCGAAAGAGTTAGGGTCTATGTATAATGCTAAATATTATTATAAATGAGAATATCCACAACCGTAAATAAATTCTGATGAAGTACAATATATCGAAGAATCATCGCTACAGTATTTTAGAACCTATATTTTTGGGTTAGTTTCAAGTTAATAACTTATTTTTATAACATAACGAATTTAAATGTAAGGAAAATAAAAAAATGAAAAGAAATATCATCTGTAATGTAAATTCTTAAGTGTAAGAGAATATTTCTCAAAATAACAGATTCTGAGAAAAAGAGAGCGAATTATTTTTTCTCCTGGGGCTCAGAAGTTAAAAAAAACTTGCTTGATATTCTGGTTCTAAAAAAATCCACAGCCATGCGCAAGCGGATTTTTGGAGATTATCTGTATGAAAGGTTTCAATTATTCTGATCGGTGAAGAAAAACTAAAAAGTCAGTTATATAAATAAAAGAATAAAGTTAATCACCGTAAATAAAAACATTATTATGAATATAAAATAAAGGAAACTATTTCGAAAATAACATAATTAATTTGACAGAATGAACTTAATCCATATTTTCTAAATATTATTTTCTTTAAGCAAAATTTTATTTCAGTTTTTACAAAATGCTAAATCTTCTGGCAAGAATAACGAGCCACGTAACAATTTCAAGACCACTGGTGAAACTTGAAGAGTTCAGCATAATCATTTATTTTTGAATTCACGTGGGATATTTTCAATTCTTCAGCCGTTTCATATACATCATATAGATATCTATATATATAAAACAATTAGCAAAACCAAAGAATCAGCCCCAATCACTTGACAGATTTCGAAAATTTTTATTTTATATGAAAGGTCATGTATCCTAAGTCATTTGCCTCCACCAAACTACATTTGCGAGAGAAATAAAATAAAAACACTACTTCACTCACATTCTTTATGGGGAAAACCATTCATATTAACATTAACACCACAACATACTCCGAACTCGGAGAGATTACGGCTTCCTGGAAAAACCTTCACAGAGTCTCAAGCCTTAACACTTTGAACGATTTCGCCACTTTGTAAGCATAGGAGATTACTTGAAAACTTATATGCTGAAATTCGTGACAAAATTGTGCAAAATATTCGAAGTCAGATGAGGTTTCTACGTTTCATAACCTTCTCCTTTAATCTGTATGCAGTATTTAAAACTGAAAACTAAAACAGAAAACTGAACTAGTTACGAGGAGGTTAACACGAAGAGGCTAGGTGGTTGGTGGGAAGTGCGGATCACGGAGGGTGCTGCTAGTTATGATTTAAAATTCAGTGTCCTTCTTGAAAACGAATCATTTGTAACCTAAATGAAAACAATCATGGAAGTAATAACCCAAAGTTAAATGTGATTAGTTTCGCATTTTATTTAATGAATTATGTTATGGTATAATGTGTCTTATTTATAAAAGAAACTAATGGATTTAGGTAAGGAATAGCCTTAATTACATCATTATATTATATTTACGTAGGGAAAATCAGGGAAAGATGGCGAATAGCTAATTTTAAGTTCATACTACTAGGTTGTATCAACTTACGGATATTACTAGCCCTATACACTGTTGCGAACTAAAAACTAGCATAATGACGAATCTGACGCCATTTCGTTGCTTAATATATGGTGTTTTATTTTGTCTGACGTGTTGAAATTTGAAGAACTTCAACGCAAGATCTAGTGGACTAACGCCTAAAATATTTGTTTATTCTTCGCTATGAATGACCGATCATGGGAAGGTAACCAGTGTAATCTGAAGATCTCGTCATCTTGCTCAAAATGTTTTTTAATGTCTCCTTGCTGAAGGATATATGCTTTTTATTTATTTTGTATAATTTTCCTGAGCTGCCTGATCCACTATCCGTTCCACAACAAGATGCAAGACTTGAGACCTACAGAAAGCATTTTAACAAGCTTACGTATGAAAAAGATATTGGTTCAGAAAGGCACACAGAAGGTGGAAGACGGAAGTTTAAAGCAGCACAGAAAGAAGCTATTGTTCATAAAAGGAGAGTTTTAAGGGAGTTATTACAGAGAAACTGTGTGTGTGTGTGAAGTTTAAATCCTTTAAAAAACCCAAAATTCTGACCCTCATGAAGTCATTTCAAACTTACGAAGAAAATATTATACAGTGGCCTGTGTGTGATGAGATGTGTCTACATTGATTCTCCATCAGAAGATTAAATATAGTGTTGCAAGCGTCACTTAACGCAATGGCTACTCAGACTCTGAATCAGAAGAATTTGTGTCTAATTTTTGTAAATGTAAACCAATGGTTTTGAATTATATTAATTTACAATGAGCTCAAATTTTAATTAAAATAATCCTTTCCCTACATACTAATCAAGGAAAATACTTATGAAACATAAATTAATTAATTTATCTTTAATTAATTGCTTAATTAATTAGCTTTAATTAATTGCTCTTCCCTATATTTTCTAAAAATAAATATTATTAAACTTTTATCATAATTTTCAGCTTACCCCATTGTGAAAGTCATCTTCCCCCTGTTTTGGGGCAAGTTGACACTTTTGCTTTGCTTTTTTTAAATGCAAAAAACCTCTGATAATATGAAAATAAAAATTTCTCAATTTGTGCACAACACAACAAAAGTCAATTTAATAATACATGAAAAGAGAAAAATTTACCTCCAAAAACTGAATTCCTTAAAAATGATTAACTGTTAGCACCGCCATTTTGTTCTGGTATCTCCAACTAAAAAGTTTATTAAGGCGTGCTAACTCAAGGAATTAGACAAAAAATGACTTTTTTAAATATAAAATTCCTTATTACTGTTCTTTCATTTCCTTCTTTTGACATTGAGGCTCTACTAACGCCTGAAATTAATTATCCTGTCAAAAAAGCTGAGGAATGTAGAATTTTTCGAAACAACTGACATTTTTTAACGATGGAAAATTACTTTTGCCTTAATTCGTGATACAGTGTTGAAGAAATTCATCTTAGCGAAACGAATTCGATTTTGAGCCATACTGTTTACGTTTGGAATTTAGAAATTAAAGATAAGATATATCCTGTCTCGTTGAATTTATTGTTGAATACTACCCTTCATTACACTCACCCCTTTTGGGTTTAGTTAGTTTACTTATATTAACGTCCGTTTTGAAGCAACACTAGGGCTATTTTGGGACAGACCTCGTAGTTCTCGATGACGACGACGGCGACATCTGAGCAGGCATCCCCTCTCCAAGCTTCCAGGCCACACCAACGGGAGGACCTTTGTCCACTACGTATGGTTTAGCGTACAACAGACCCCACATACGGCGGACTTCAATAGAATCGGGTTTCCAACCTGGAACCCTCAGGCCCCAAAGCTGAAACCTTACCACTAGGCCTCCTAGGCCCTCACTCCTTCTGGGAATATTAATAAACGCAAGTTATAATTTTGCCAACGATAATTTTATAATTTAGAATAATTGGGGAATGAAAGTTAATTAAGCAAATTTAGACTTTTAATATTGTATAACTTATTTAAAATTCAATTTTGGACATTATTCCCTCTTAACAGACAATTATTATCAGTCCTTTGTAGAGAAGCTGTACAGAAGCGTTAGAATATTTTTTGGATTATTTAAAAATGTCAGTCGCCGAGAATATACCCTTTAGCTAATAAGCCAGCAGGAAATCTGAGCCATTTCGAAGGAAACAGAGGGAAAGACGTAAAATAGTCAGGGACGTGTTATTTCGAAAGAAACAACGCACAGAGAGAATGTTCAGTATAAAAGAATAAAAGTGGAAGACAGTAGAAAATGGCCAAAACACAATGATAAGGGGTTTTTTTCGGTGAAAGCCCAAAATGGAGAGTTCTCTAAAGTGTCTTTTAAAAGAAAAGAGCGCAGACAAAGAAGGGGCGAAGCCATGAAAGCTTCCACAATGAATTGGATGAAAAAAGACCGAAAAAAATGCTACACTTCTTAATGCTTTCAGTTCACTTGTTTACTCTAGTGTTCTTGGGGAAGACAGCAGCTTTAGAACTAAAATAGACAAGCTACGAAATCTAACGGAAAAAGAAGGCTTATTTCTTATTTACCTCCTAACAGTGGCAGCCCTGGAGATTCTTTCATTTTTTCTCCCGCCAACTTAAATTTTTTTACGGAACATTAAATGTGACTAGTAGATAATAATGTCCTTATATTAGATGATAAATGCTTATTATATCGTTTCAAGTATACGAGTTTAAGTGTCATCTAATTATTTGGTATTCCGTTACTTCAAAGTACACATATAGTTCTTCAAGTAGACAAATATATAAGACATTTTTTTACATATTGATAAAAGTCAAAATCCTTCATGATTTTTTTCCGTTTCATCAAAATAATATCCATTATGGGCTTCTCTAAATTTTAAAAAGAATCTTAGTTTGGACATGTTATGTATTTCTGTTCTGATTTTCTATTTCATCTTACCGATTTCTCAGTGGGTTGAATAAACAATTGTGATATTTGATAAAAATATAAATGTTCACCTGGAAATTTCTGAATTTGTCAATAGTTTTAAAGTTGATCTCTTAAAAATTAATACATTCAGGAAATCGTGTGTTGTATGTTATTAAAATTAATATTTATAAATAATATTAGATCCATAGATTGTTATGGCTAATTTTGTGAACGAGTTTTACCAAAAAATTAACTGGTTTCATTGGTTGTCGTTATGTAAGATGATAACGCAGCAATTACATCACAAAAAAGACATTTCAAAGCATTACGTAAAATTACAGATGCCGCTTAAATTTCTTGGTCGAATTTATTTTCCAAAATTAATTTCAAATTACTGATAATTTATTATTTTGACGCAACTTAGAGAACAATCATAAAGTATTCACTTTATGTAAATCTTTCTCGTTTAATAATAAGTATGTAATAATATGCTAAATTCGCATATACGAGAACATGTCAGTAGGTAGGTAACAAAAGCTAATGAAAAAATAGAAACCAAGAATTTTACTTGAGAAGCAGGCTTATTTCTTGATATAATACCCAATTTCCCTGGATGACGGAGGCAACATAAACACTGGACTTAGAATTTATACCGATGGATCGAAAACAGAGAGGGGTGTGGGTGCAGCCTTCTGTGTTTTGACCGACGTCAACATTACCCACAGATGGTCTACCAGGCTTTCTCTTAGAAATACAGTCTTCCAGGCAGAAATCCTAGCTCTTCTCAAAGCAGTGGAACACGCCGTTTCCCTCCCAACTCGACAACTGACTATTCTAGTAGACAACCAAGCCAGCATCAATTCAGCAGCAAACCCAAAGAGTCACAATTCAATTGCCCGGAAAATCTTCAAGTTACTCCATAGTCATCCTCACATCAGAGTGTCGTGGATCAAAGCCCATGCTGGTTACATAGGGAACGAAGAAGTAGACAGACTGGCTAAGGAGGCAGCAGAAACAGAAAACTTTCCTGAAACACCACTCGAGTTACCAAAATCTTTTATCAAAACATTCTTAAGACATAAGATGTTGGCCACCTGGCAAATGGCTTGGGATGATGGAGATACTGGGAGGCTCATTCACAACATAATCCCCAAAGTTAGCTTGCATCCAATTAACTGGACACGCAACGAAGTTTTATTTTTCACAGGACATGGGCCTTTCCCTTCGTTTCTCCATAGATTCAACCTTGCTGAAACCTCTTTCTGTTCTTGTGGGGAAATCGGCACACCAATCCATTATGCTACGGTTTGCCTCCTCACAACCTCCTACCATATGGAACCACCCAGCCAACAACATCAGCCAATATGGTTCCGAAGAGTGGCCAACAATTCAACGTCAAGAAGGAAGATGCATAATTTGCTCCACTTTCTCCAAAGAGAAACCAGTCTTTTCCGTCCAGATCCCAATTAATTGGGTTTTTTTCCGTTAATTCAATAGTCTTCTCAGTTGAGTCCAATGCTTTCGTCCCATTACCACATTCTTGGCCAACATTTTATTAATTAGCAACTTCAGCAACCGAACAACCTCTTCCTCCAGCAATGAGGGAAATTAAATCCAACCAAACTTCAACTTTCCTTCATGCGTCTTCATCACTCCACCCTTTCCTTTGGAGATGGAAAGTCCCGTTTCACCAGTTCAACATTCAACTTCGCCTCCTCTTCAGCCCATCATCCCCTAATGAACTCAGAACAGCTTTGTCGTTCTTTCAGGACTTTCTTCCAAGATCCTCCGTGTTTCTCCTTCAAGTAGAGTTCCAACCAACTCCTCTTCAAAATCAAACTTTTTAAAATACTGTGCGGCCCATCTCTCTGTTCTTGTGTACATTTTTATGTTATTTTTATTACTGTATTAATTTGTTTTTCATCTTTTTCCTTTCATTTTCTGTTTTTTTAATGTATTTTTTTTTCTTCGTATAGTCTTTCCATTGCATTTTTGTTTTTATTATTTTCTAGCTATTTCATGTATAACTGTGTAATATTGTGTTTTTCAAGGTTTTATTTATTTTCCCATGTTTCCAAAATATTTTTTTAATGTATAGCACAATAGAAATCCTTCCTTTTCTCCTGTAAATGTTTGTAGACTTGATGCGTTTTTAATTAGGCAGCGGTATAGATAAATGTCAAGTTTTAAGAGAGGTCACCCCTTCGGGTGTTGTGATTTCTATTCCACTTCATGACCACGTCACTGCTTAAATAACCATATGGTTATAGTTGCAGGGGCATGGAGTGGTGTTATGTTATATATTGACATTGACACTCTTATCCCATCTCGATATGAGTTTTCGAATACTTGCTGCATAAATCTCTTTGTCCAGCTCTCTGCAATTTATGTACCTCATGTTCAGCGACAGCATCAATCGCAAAACGCTTCATAACCAGTTGTAATTTAAGAGGAACAAACTTATGATAATCGCTTGGAGCTAAATCTGGGCTTTAATAGGGATATTTGAGAATTTTCCGCTCAATATTATTCTTTTCTTTAAGTTTATGAAAGCTGGTTTTGTATAAATATATGTGTGGTATAGTCACACAGAAAGTATACTCAAGAGACAGCAAAGTCGTCTACTATTTCAACTGTTCCTGAAAACAAGAATATTCAGTTCCGACACTGGTCTTCGAAGAAAGGAAACATGCCAGCTTCATACATGTTTGTGTGCCCCATGCAGTGCGTGTGGTGATTTGGAACACTAACCTCTGTCACAACAAGGGCTGCACATACAATGCCGAGATGCTGCATCTTCCTTAGAACTGATATTTAGAAACAGTCTCAGTTACCTGTTAATCTATATACGCAGGGTGCCCACTAAAGTTAATTACACGCCCCTTTGTATCAGAACGACTGCATCTATAGTCATAAAAGTGGTGTCTAGGTACAGTAAATTAGCTATGCGCTACGCCATGACACTGCTTACAGCGTCACTTCGCGGCAAATTAGCGTTTTTATTTCGAAAACAGAACGATATAGAAAAAAAGTCAATTTCAAAGTTGTAGATCATCTTCGATTTAGTACAGAAAAACACCTTCTAAACGTTAATGCTAAGAATAGACACTTCAAACGCACGTATGCTCTTTCTTGAATTCTGAAATTGCAAAGTCAGAAATCATGGGCGAATGTGAAAATGATAGACAAAAATGACCCCAACGGACTCTTTCAGTGGTGATACCCCAAACAGTGTATAAATACCACCTTTCCGCCAACACTGCAGACATCCGACGACGTATTTCTAACACTTGTACCAGCGTGACATCTTATAAGCTAAAACGGTGCAATGTGAAACTCAAAGAAGGGTCCAGATGTGTATTATAACAGACGGATAGGTGTCTAATGACCGAAAATAAAGGTATCTTGTGATAATTCGTTGACTTTTTCTCTTTCCAACACTTTTCCTCATGTAATAGTATTGGGAATCTCGAACAAATAAATGAAGTTTTAAGCTCGTAGTATTAATGTCCACAAAGTGTTTTTTGATTCTTAATTGATAACGTTCTCCTTTTTTGTAATGACTGCTTTGTACTATATCGTATCGTTTTCCAGATAAGAACGCTAATGCCTCAGTTTGCTAACAGGTGACGCTATAAGTGGTCTCATAGCGTAGTGCATAGCCACTTTACTATACCTTAGACACTAGTTTTTTATTATAGTTGCAGTCGCTCTAAAATTAAGGGGGGGGCTGTAAATAACTTTAGTGGACACACTGTATATATTGCAGCTTTCTATATAGTCATCTATCATTTTCAATATAATAATTAAATCTTAAAAGTTTATCAAAAATAATTGTTTAACCTCCTTTTCCATATATTATCTGCTAATGATTAATTCGAATGTGTGTCTGAGTATATGCGCGTCTGTCTGTCTGATGGCGATCTATAGGGAGGATGTTGCACAGATATCTGCCAAGTCTTGCACAAATACACTTTGGGAGGCGGAAATGCACAACTAGGAAAGAAGTTTTGTAATAATAACCAGTAAAAAATTAAGCGAAATTTCGGCGTCTTTCTGCAATAAAATCATAAATATTTAAAGCTTTAAAATTATTTTTACAGCATTTTGAAATTTAAAAAATTACTTTTTAATGATGCCAATTTTGCTGTTCTTTACTTTTTTTCTCTAATTTTAAGAAAATTTTCATATATTTTTTTACATGATTTATAACCATACATTTCATTGCGGTAAGGAAATTTATAAACTAATTTCATCGTTTCATTAATAATTTAATCACATTGATTCCACACATAAAGCTACAGTTAATACAGTTTTTCTTTTTTTGATGCTTTAACTCCAAAGTAAATTTTAGGCCACGGGAGTCCATTGGAAAGGTTTCGGCTTTGGGGCCAGAGGATTCCTGGTTCGAAACTCTATTCCACTGAAGATCCGCCTTGTAAGCGGGCCTGTTCCACCTAAATCATACGTACGGGGTCAAACGACATCCCGTTGGTTTGACGTGGAAGTTTGGAGAGAGGGTGCCAGCTTAGGTGTCGTCCTCGTCATCTGACCGTGGTTCAAAATAACGAGGTCCGTCCCAAAATAGCCTTCGTGTTGCTTCAAAACGGGATGTTAATATAATTAAACTAAACTAACCAAAGTAGATTTTAACTTTCCTTTAGGTGGATTTTATAAACGTTTTAAATAAATCTAGTAAGTTCATACAAATTTAAACAACAGCAAAAATGATAAACTGATTGATATATTTTACCTAGAGGTTTGTCACACTTTTTTTAATAAATGTATTCTAATAAAAAAAGACTACTTTATATAAAAGTAATAGCACAACATTTTTTTATCGAACGTATTTTCAATAATGTATGAATTTTTGTTATTAATTTCATTGAAAGTAATTTCGCTTTTAAACAAAATATTGAAGTGAGAATGAATTTCATATCCTCACGAAATATAAAATTGAGGATAAGAAATGACCGTTACCTGTTCATGCTAAAGAGCTGAAAACTTTTCAATTCACCAAGGATATCATCTATCACTGAAGTGTAACATATTGTGCTCGATCTACTTTTAGAGATTCAGCTTATCGCATCAATACAGTTTTAGCTTTTTCGTGGCCTTTTCTTCATATTATATCTAAAAAGAAACAGAAAAATACCTGATTGAAGTTGAATGTTGGTGGGAGCTTTAATAAATGTAATGCTTATTAATGGATTATTCTTTCTCTAAGTGGAATATTTTCTCACATTGATCCCTCGATTTTAAATTGTAGTTGATCCTTACGGAATTTCAGAAAGTTATAATGTGCCGAATTGCGATATGCAATTTTAGCTTGTCAAGTTTGCAAGCATTTTCTAGATTCCAGTAAATAGTATAAATATAATACTATAAATATAATATCCATTAATTTACCGTTTTTAAACTATCAAATCTACATCTTTCGGACACAAATCTCCTTAATTTGAAATCGCATTATCCCCATTATGATGAATAACCTAATTATTGATATTCGTTTTTTGTTCAATTGTATTCTTCATAAGAAATTTTAAAATTTATACTTATTCATGTAATGAATACTAAATAACACATATAATTAATGCTGTATTAAAGTTGAGAGGTAAAATTCAGTTTGGCTTCATTAAAATGAGAAGAACATGTACTTTTCAGGTACAAAATAAATTGAAACAATTATCCACTTGTAAATTGTAACCTCATCTTAAAATGAAGGTTTTTGTTAGCACCTCATACATATCTTTTTGCTGTATGGAAAAAATATTTCACATGCCAAAGAAGACTTACAGGTATTTAAATGTCCATTAGAATGTTAGTCTGATGATGATTTTAGATATAGAGGAAACCGGTCGAATGTTTTAACCGAACTGTATGACTTATAAGAATTACCACAGCTTGTTAAAGCTATTTACAATCTTAATTTGTATTGATATCATTAAATATCATTTATGTTTATTGTAACAGGCCTTTAAATGAATGTCACTGTAAGATAAATTGATAAAAAAGTAAAGAAAATGATAATTAATGTTTGAGTCTGTCAAATTTTCATCAGTAATGAATATTCAAAGCTGGAGAGTTTTATCTTATTCTGAATTCATAATGCTTTCCGAGTTCCTCTCATACTAGAAATAACTCTTTTCCTAAATTAACACATCATAGACCGTTTCACAAATATTCTCAATAATTTCCAGAGAAATAATTTTGGAGCTAAACAGTGTTTTAAAAGCGTTTCTTTCATTTATTATTCAGCATTACACTATCTGGCTATTTTTCCGACTCGAGAAAAAACTAAAAATTATAAATAGACACAGAAAGCAATTCTAAGATTTAAATAATCCAATTTATACTTATTTGGGGATATCACATAGCCATTAAAAACATGCGTGTTTAGACCAGGTTTCTAAATTTTTAAAGTTATTTTAGATATATTTTAATTAAAATTAATATTGAAATATACACCTCATAAAATAAACCTCATTCATCATACATTATTTAAAAATATCTTGAAATATAACTCATAACTTATCTATATTTTCAAATTTTAAACAAAATTGTTTTAAGATAATATATTACAACAGTTACATGAAATATACATATGCGTTGAAAAATTCAGTAGTTGTAATATTGATTTTTTTAATTTAACATGTTTCAAATTTCTGGACAGCTCTTGGAAAAAAGCTCTTGATTCCACAATGGGTACCAATTGTGGAATCAAGAATATTATCATTCAATGTTATTAGATTTTGTGAAATGTCAGCTTTCGTATGAGTTTTGGTTATTTGAAATTCATTTTTGAATCTTATCAGATGATTATGTTGATATTATTACAAAACCATTTTGTTTTCAAAGAAAATTCTGAGTTCTTTTCAAGACCGAAAAACTATTCCTCATTACTCTAATATATCTTATGCATACGTTGAGAATGTATTTCCTGATGTCGCAAGCGGTGCAATCGATGAAAGATAACATGAATAAAAATATTATGCAATAAGAATAAGGGAAAAGAAAGGGATAAAAGAACTTGAGATCTCGTATTTGCAAAAGTCTTTCAGAAGCGTAAGTGTTTATGTTTCCGTTCTTTGCCCCTTTTATTTCCCGAAGAAAGTTCGTTTATATTCAGAAAGATTACATGCGGACATTTTTTCGATGTCCTTCCGGAAAGTAGTATGGAAGAATACACGAGTAAAATAAGATATCCTGTCTCTATAACTATTAAGTGTACAGAATTTGAATTGTTTTTATTTCTTCTCAGTATATTTTTTGTCATTAAATATCATTATTAAGTATCAGTATCATTTATATTTTAATCTAAAGAAATCAGAGTTGCCGTATTTGCAGTTTTGAATACTCGTGTGTATTTCTATATTATTTGCGGTTTGAGCTTATTAAAAAGTTCGAATATTTCTTTTTTCTATTTTTAGAACATTATTTTATATCAATTCTGATTATTTTTTAATCAAAAGAAATCATCCCTGTATTATTTGCTGGCAACTCTCCACTGTGTAGCTGTAGAGAAATTGGAACTCCTATTCACCATACTACATCCTGTCTGCTAGCAACGTCCTGGCGCATGGAACAACCAGTGCCCGAATGATACAGGAGAGTCAAATCATCTATCCCGCGGCAGAATTGACTGGATTATCAATCACATTCATAATTACCAGGGCCTTTTTAAGCCAGATATCTAGTGACACAGTTAAGCCTCCAACACATCATCTTTTAAATCGAGGGTCAAGTCAGGTTTTTTTTTTATTAGTGAACCTTTCTCTGCGACATCTACCTTTCCGTCAGGAAGGACATCCAGTGAAAACATTTGAGAAAATTCTTATTGTGTCTTCAGCTTGTTTACCTGTTTGGACAAACCTGTCTGTGTTTATGTGTGTTTTGTAGATAGGGAATTGTCTCAAACAGTCAATAAAAAGTCCGTCAGATAGTAACAAAACAGATAAACTTCTAATGAACAACCCTAGGGAAATCAGACAAAATTAAAATGTTCTTGAATACAAATTCCCTATACATCCTTGCATTCGTGTTGTACTGAAATTTTCAAAGTGCTTGCGGTATAAGCACGGAAAACCGTGCATTTTAAGGCACAAAAATATCAACTGCCAAAATACCTACGGTACAAACAATTTGTGTCATTTTTTTTTTAATTTCTTCCTTCATTTTTTATTCAGTGCGGGTTTTTTGGATATTTGCGTTTAATTGTAAATATGTTCAAACCTTTTTGTATATTTCATGCATGTATTGTATTTAATCAAGTTCTGTAGTTTAAATGGCAGACAAGAATTTTATTCGTTTTGATTCTGTAATTGCTCCAGTGTAACTTTTGTGTTTTTTTTTCTTAAATTGAAATCATGGGGGGAGGGAGAATTTAAAGTTGTTCGGTGTATGGCATTCGCGTGGGATCTCAGAGGCCTGTGGTGGAAGTAGTTGTACTTATCAACCCTGTATCCATCCAACTGGTTAGATAACCCTTGATGTTACAGGCACCAGGGGTGTGGGGTGGCGACATGGCATGCATTATTTGCAGTGTTGAATAGTAGCCAAATATCTGCATTGATTAAGGTCTTTGTTTATTTAAATATTTCAATGCGTTTCCTTTTGTATTTTCGTCATAAGTATGTCTTTCAAACACACGTCCTTTATATTAGCATTAATATTTATGTCAAATTTCAGTCTGAAGAGGGTGAAAGAGAATTACTCTCACGTGAAAATTTATATCACAGCTTTCATCAACGCATTGATAATTATTTGCGGAGCAAAATAAAATTTTAAAGTACAAATCGCATAATACCATATATATAAATAAAGTATTTGCAGCTGTAAAGAGTCCTTAATTTAATCAATTAAAAACTATATAAAACAGATACGAAACAGGTACAGTTTTCTCTTCTAGTAAGCAGAACTGAAGTTGCAAAGCAAATAGTTTGTATGTACTTTTATTTTAAATATACTTCCATTCTGAATTTAAACTGTTCAATTAACGGCAAATTTAATAGAAGTATTTATGTTTAGCTTTTTCAAAGAAGCCTGTATTAGCCAGACATTTTGCTTCCCAAATAGGAAGAAAAGTAACCGCGTAGATAAAACAATACTAAAACTGATGCTGGAAGTACTCATTTTTCAGATTTAAACCATATGTCTAAGACATAAGGTTAAAATATTTATCAAAAGATTGTATAATAATATGCAACGAAAAAATATTTAAGTTCTAAAGATGAAGAATGCTATATTTTGCGATAAATTCCCAACAGTTTTAAATAAAATACTTTGAACTTAAGTCGATGGCCACCAAATTCTGCCATGCTGTAGTTTATGAAAGCTTAGTAATTACTAATTGGAAATGACATTTCAAAAGAGATGTCCTCTCAGTATAATAAATTATAGCATAGCATACGGCAATAACAGTTATTTATAGGAAGACAATTTTTTGCAATTTTAGAGTTGGGAAGAAGAAAATATGCCTTAGATAAATACATAATAAAATGAAAAAAGTATTTATTCCAATAAATGTATAGTTAAAGCGCATTTTTAAATATGTATATTTAAAGTGAAAACAGTATGCAAAACAGCAAAAGTAAGCCTGTTCCCTTTAAAATGATTAATCATGATTCGGATAAAGCAAATTTTATCTGTGGAATATTTTGTAAAATAATAACTATGATTTGGATAAAGCAAATTTTATCTTCTGGAATATTTTGTAAAATCTGTTCCTCTTCGATTTGAGTATTTTTTAAAAGTCTTACCATATAATATAAAAGTTTTGAATGAAAATAAACATTTATGCAAAAATGTTTTAATAAATTTTTCTATTTCCAGATTTCAGTACATATCCACTCTATGTGGAGTGTGCTTTATATTTAAAGTTTTAAATTTACTGAGCTAAATAGGATTTCATAATGGCATATTTGCTTCATATAAAAATCTGTTGATGTTGCCAAATATTCCTCCAACACGAATTCTCTTAATTGGCTTAAATTTAAGAATATATTAGCAATAAATTTAAAAACACTCTTTAAAATGCCCTATGCTGTAACTAACATAAGCGAAAATTAATAAAATTAACCTTATCACCGTAAACATATCGCATGAAAACTTTCTGATATATAGTTTCAATATATAAAATTTTCCCTTCAGAAATAATTCGATAATATATAGCTAGAAATCGTATTTAGTTCAAAATATGAATTTAGTTTAAGATAATTAAATTCTAAACCAAAAAAATAAATTAAAATGTAAGGTACTCTGCATAATTTGAAATAGTTGGAACTTTGTAAGTGTATGTAATAAAAAAATATTGCAAAATTTTTACAGTGCGTTAAGAAATTATAAAACCACTAACTCATTGGTACACTTATGAAGAAGGATTTAATATTCGAATTTTTAGCGTGTGTATTTAAAATTCATCTTGAAACACTTCTTGTACTAATTCCAACCTTAAAATTTAAAAATACTAAAATTGTATTATCTACTTTTTCTTCTAAAATTAAATAAGGTGTCTGTTAAGCAATTATAAGACCACTAGAGAAAATTACTATATTATGTATCACATCAGAATCATTATAAACTGCATGGGTTAGTATTTCTTAAAAGCATTACCTGAGAAGCAAAGGTACAGGTTTTTATTGTGTTACACATGATTTATTTGAGAATGCTAAGGAACAAAGTGTTCTCTGTGGGCGAAGTGAGAAATATTTTATTTTATAAGGGTGCTGGTAAATTTGAAAGAGAAATCAATAAGTTAATGAAATGACATTCATAATGTCATAACTAGAAAAGGTGATTGAAACAAAATAAAACTAACCGGAAGAAAAAGGATTTTGAAAGCAAGGCATGATCGAAAAATATTTCAACTTTCAACTAAAAAAGTTCTTTCAACTCGTGAAATTTCGAAACGTTTCAGAAAAATAACTTCAAATGTCACAATTTGAAAGAGTTTTAAATCGAATTCTAAGTTTATGAAATTGAAGAACTCAACAAAGTTTTTGAAACATCATCGAGAAGGACGAATTAAATGGGCTAAAATGTCATGAATGATGAGTGGAAACAAATTATATTTTCTGATGAAAAGAAATTTAACTCTGACGGTCCTGGTGGCTACAAACACAACTGGGATGACTTGAGAAAAAAGCCATAAGAATGCTTCTATCGACAAATGGGAAAAGGGTCAGTGATGGTTTCGGGAGCCTTTAGTCATGATGGATGGTGTTATTTATAGCGAATTTCGGGACGTATGGACTTATGGACTCTTCACATCATCAAGCTATGCTATATGATTATCTGATATCCTTTGGACCTTTATTGAGGGGGGGGGGTGCTACCCACAGGGATATTTCAGCAGGGTATTGCTAATTTGGTACATATCTGAATCCACTCAGGAATATTTTAAAAAGGAAAAAAATAATATTTTGCGATATCCAAGTGGAAGTACAGATTTGAACACCTTGGAAAATCTGTGAGGTATATCCCCAGAAGCACAGGAATATTATATAATATTTCACAATGTTGTACAATATTATGAACACCGAGGAACACCGAAAACCGTAACAAAGTATTGTATTGTATTTATCAGTATTTCCGAGATACTAAATTTTTAGAAATAATATAAAAACAATGTTTTTCGTAAAAATCTTTATTTTAACACAGGATATTACTCGATTGAAGGTTTTATTTCAAAAACCTACACTGGAACGATTATTCTTTAAGCTGCTGAATATTATATCATACTATACAATACAATGCATAGAATATTTTTATTTCCACATTTATCGACGTTCATCAGTATTTTAAGGTGAAATTATTCTTACAGTCGACAAACGATAGCATGATCATTAGGGCGGGGCGAAAAAGTCGAAGTTTCTTAGATCTTTTTACGGTAGTGAGGAAAAGTTGCGAAATCCCATCATTAAAAAGTGAGCTAAATCTTATAACTCTGAATTGGGGCAGAAAGTTGTGAAAATTGGACTAAAAATGGTTAAAATTTAAAAATTAATAAAAAATCACAGATTTCGTTGATCAGTTTCCCGTAGAGCCTAAAAGTTCCTATTTATTAAAAACAACACCTTTACAAAATTTTAGAACTATAGGTTAATATCTTCTACCGCAACAACGACGCTGAATATTGGAAATTGAGGGCGAATTTTTTAAATAAATACACATTTTACTTACCTCATTATAATGTCAATAGAAACTTCATTCAACCTTTGAACATACAAAATTACAAAAGAACTATTTTTTGTAATCTTTTTTGGACTCAAATTGTGACATTTGTTTTCTGGATTTTAGCGTAGCTCTCATAAATCCATCCCTGTTCTGCTGTTCAAATCGTTTTCTGGAGGCTTCAGTGACGAGTTTCACAATTCGCGCAACTCCTTGCGTGTGTGAAGGAAATTTAATAAAGTCCCAGCCGTCCATTGGCACATAGCCCTGTATCATCTTCAGAAGTTCATGAGAACTTATCTTTCTGAGAACTGGAGGCGGTGTGACATAAAACGCTTGCCAGTCAATCATATCTACGTAGTCTCTAGCTCGAAAGTTAACAGCAGGAATAACGAATCTACGAACACAATTACCATCTGGGCTAATTTCCTTTGCCTTGATAATTCGCCGAACTCCAAAGGTTCTAATATGACATCTCTCAACAGTTAAAATAGCCAAAAGCATGTTTTCTTGAAGAGCAAAGTTAGCGTTGCGAGAAATAATTTGTTCAAATATATCACGATACTTCTTAGGCAAGTATCGAGATGAGCTGATGAAATGCCACAAGTATCTAGCGCCATCCTTTATGGAATGGTGAATCTTAATTCTGAATCATGAGGGTGCGTAAACTCTTAGAATGAATACAACCAAAGTTATCAACTCATTTGATGGATTTGATGTTGATATATAAAGCCTCAACATTCGATTTGCAGTTGTTAGACAGCGGGCAAAGTTTAACGTGCCCGGTTGACGCTTTCCTAGATTTGAAGCACAAATGCCAGAACTAGTGGCTGTGCAAATGTCTAATTTGTATTTCCGATCACAACTTAGGTTGGTGGGATCAATCCCTGTCAATTCACATTCAATACTATTAAAAGAAACAAGTGGCAGCTTCTCGCATCCTTTCAGGTTTCGTCCAATGTCTCGGTGTAAGACGAGGGACCAGAAGACTTGCGCTCAAATAGGTGTCGAAATGGCAAATCGTTGAAATGAAGTAAGCAGATAATCCATTGGATTGGTCGACGAAGTTTCAATTCAAGCCTGGAAATTACACCATTAAACACTCCAGTGTTCACGACTGTGCCGTCACAGAAAAATAAGGTTGCTAAAATCATCCAGTAGTGCATTGGTTACACATTCATAAATGCTGAAATTGGCGCAGAAGGAAATTCTGCTCGTAGATTCATAATTCCTTTTGTTAACTTTCCAGCTACAGGCTACGTAGATATGATTGACTGGAAATCTTTTTATGTCACACCGCCTCCAGTTCTCAGACAGATCAGTTCTCATGAACTTCTGAAGATGATACAGAACGATGCGCCAATGTACGGATGGGACTTTATTAAATTTCCTTCACACACGCAAACAGTTGAGCGAATTGTTGAAACTCGTCACTGAAGCCTCCAGAAAAAGATTTGGACCGCAGAACAGGGATGGATTTATGAGAGCTACACGAAAATCCAGAAAACAAATGCCACAATTTGAGTCCAAAAAAGATTACAAAAAATAGTTCTTTCGTAATTTTGTATGTTTTAAAGGTTGAATAAAGTTTCTATTGACATTATAATGAGGTACTTAAAACGTGTATTTATTTAGAAAATTTGCCTTCAATTTCCATTATTCAGCGTCGTTGAAGCGGCAGAACATATTAACCTATATTTCTAAACTTTTGTAAAGGTGTTGTTGTTAATAAATAGTAACTTTTAGGCACTACGGAAACCGATCAACGGAATCTGTGATTTTTTATCAATTTTTAAATTTTAACCATTTTTAGTCCAATTTTCAAAACTTTCTGCCATTGAGGCGACAGAAGATATCAATTGAGAGTTATAAGATTTTGCACACTTTTTAATGATGGGATTTCGCATCTTTTCCACACTACCGCAGAAAGATCTAAGAAACTTCGACTTTTTCGCCCCGTCTAATCATCATACTGTAACACTATATTTATCATTATTACACTACGTTGAATCATTTGTCCGAAAAAGTATTTTGCAAAATGTTCATTTGAATAATAATGTTTGCACAATTATTTTGTTTTACTGTATATAAAAGGCGGGCCGGATTCAGCCAATGAAGTTAACTATAAAAAACTTTCACATATTGATTATCTTTTGTTCTGTGAAAAAAAATGAGTGTTATTGTCATCGTAAAAATATGCACGTGATTTATTGTTGCGAATCTTGTATTTGATTTTTAATCAATACTATAATTATAAATGTTAAAGGCGTCTCGTAATACATTGAAAAAGGAATAAATAAATTTCGAAATTATTTTAAAAACTTTCAAACAAATTATTATAATTACTTTTAAACCTTATTGTCTTAATGTATTAAATTTGTAAACTTAGATAAAAAAGCTAAAATTGCTTTCTCTTTGACTTTAAATTTCATTTTGAATTTGAAATTGAAACGATAAAAGATAATTTAATTAAAAATTATTCAGTATTAATTGGAATGTGCATGAAATTTCGTAGAGATAGGAACTATGTAACAACATTTTATTATCATCATTTACGCCTTTTGGTGCAAGTCTCGTTGGTCCAGTGGTAAGTGAAAGGTCCTGGGTTCAAAGCTTGCTGTAAGTAGAGGTGTTCAAAAAATAACAAAATGTTTCCCACAAGTTCAGCACTTTGGAATTAAGTGATTAATATTTTTCCATGCTTCTAAAATGTATTTCTAAAATATTCAGTATATTGTTATATTATGCAATATTATATAATATTATTTAATATAGTACAATATTATTTAATATAGTTTAATAATATACAGTATTATATGACATTATCCAATATTATGAAAAACATTGAACATTATTGAAAAAGTCTTACGTTTTACTCTGTTTCAATATCGGGAAAAATATTGTTCAAAACTACGTTTTCGAATTTTATGATATTAGACAATATTATGTGCTACGTGGGATCACTTCGCAAAGTTTGCGCTAATAATAGACAGATTTCATCTGCCAATGAGCTGGAAATAGGCATTGTAAAAGATTGCCACAATATTTCTCTCCAATAAATCCATTCTGCACATTGAACTTAACCACCTGGTCATTGTAATGGAAAGAAGAGCTGCAGAGTGTTTGGGGCCATCAGTAAAATGGATGTCAAATATCATAATAATTTTCAAACATTTTTTTTTACTTTTAGATAAGTGGTCTTAAAAATTGTTAACAGTGTATTTTTCATTTATTTCTAAAACTTTTGTTAACTTAATGACAGTTATTGTATTGTTCAAAATTATTCAAATCTAAGTATAATAAATATGTTGTAATAACACATTTCATTTGTTTAAATTGTAATTAGAGCATTTATTTATTTCTTAATTTCCAAAATTAAAGTGGTGTTGTAATTTCTTGATGGACTGTAGGAAGCTTTATGTATCAAGTTTCGTCTTTCAAATTTTATTTTAGAAATTAAACATTAAAAATGCTGATTTTTCAGAATCACAATATATGCATGACTTCACTAGAAGACAAATAAAGTTGAGTTTCATGGACGGCTTTTTTGATGGTTGTACTAACAGGGAGAGGTATTTATATTCACTATTTCTGGCTTTAATCAATGAACTGAATTACTTTATTATTCAGTCATTGTTGAAGAGAAATAAAATTTTCGAAATTAATGGCATTTTACTGTAACAGTTCACTAAATTTTTTATCTATTTATTTATTAGGTTTTCGAAAACATGCGATATTAATCAACAATAATAATAATAAATTAGAAAAACACACAGTTATGCATTTCGAATGCAAATTTTTCCTGGTCAAATAAATAACAAATCCTTGAAACTTCAGTTCTTCGAATGAGTTGTCTATCTGATCAGATAACGTCCACCTAAATTAATTACCAAACAGATGAACGTCAATAGGCGTTAGATCCATTAACATGACTCCGTGACCCTCTGCTAATTGACATTTTCGAAGGCAATTAATACGCTCTGCGATTACAACTTCCATTAATTCGAAACTGACCTCTCACTTGAAGATTTACTCTAAATGCAATGCTTGTCGTTAAGATATTTCGTGATTGAGACACATTCATTTAGTGGTTTATATATATATATTTCTTTTTTAACTCATAAGTACTCGCTCCAATTCACAGTAAAATTTCCCGCGCGATGTATTTTGCACACCATATAATTCTAAATTTCTAGCTTTACGATTAATTTTTCATAAGATTAGTGTAGATTATACTTTAGGCAAGCTTTTTCTAACTTAGTGTCTAAGAATTCTTAGTGTGACCTTTGCAAGCAATCTTCAGAGCAGTTTCGTTTAAAAAAACCACAATTGAAATTTGAGCAAAATAGCTTTGTGCAAAATCCAATTCATCTGACTCTAACGCTGATAGTTGTTCGTCCGAAACCCTGTTTTGACGTGAAAACGTCTTTCCGCTCATTACAGTGACAGTCGGTCGAACTTTCTTGTGTAATAAAATACCCTCAGATTTGAATCGCTAATAACTACGAGAGTAAAAATGCGAAAAGCATGGTTGACCCCACAACGGATAGATCATATCTGTGAGAATTTGTCGCATAGTATTTGTTTTGCATGTGACGTCATCGTACCAGTGTAGGCGCATGCGCGTGATTGCTATGAATTACCTTTATGTAAGGTTATAAGTAAGTGTAGCGTGGAAACTCGCTTAGCTAGGAGGTTGATTCTGGTGTCATTTTAACGAGCTTGAGGAATATGAATTGGACCCAAAGTGAGAGAACAAAACTATTTATCAGAATATAAGTAAAAATCAGTATGAAATTGAAAATTTCAAACTCCGCATGTTTTTTCAATATAACATGAAGAGTTTTCTTTCGGAATGTACGAAAATTACAGAGTACTTGACAACACGTAACAGAAACACTGTTTTAAAATTTGAATTCAAAAATTTGAATATTACGGGAAATATGAGCATTTGTAGTAAATAATGTTTTACTGCGCATACGCGAAATATATTGTTATGAACTGTCAACTAATGACGTCATCAGAAGCTGCTCTAAATAAAACATAAGAAAGGCGCAGTTTGATAGCCGTAGAATTTTCGTGAAAACGCCGGGATGAAATCATAAAACAACTATTTCGTATTAATATGTAATTTAATTATCAATCTCTTTAATACAATATTCACACAGAGTAGTATTATTGTTAGAGAATAGATAAATCACAAGTTTATCGCATGTAGCAAGGGTCTGTGGTAGCTTTTGATTTATCTATTCTGTAACATATTAATACGAAACACTTATTTTATGATTTTATCCCGACTTTTTCACGAAAAATCTATGGCGCAGACCGAAACTGCGCCTCTCTTATGTTTTTTTAAAATCTTTTCTGAGTAGCAAATTTCAAATTAAGGTTTGATTATGAATATACAGGGAATACAGGAATGAAAATACAGGGTATAAAACAATTAAACGGTAAATTTTGATGTAATCTGCTAAACGAAGTCTATGTGGGGAATAAAACCTCTGTTACCGCTTACCAAATAAATTGGATAGAAGGAAAATTTTCATGTCAGAAAAGACCTATTTGAAAGATTTCTGAAAAACATGCACACAACATAAATAACATTTTGAAAATAATACATATTGGAAAGATCTGAAAATTCCCATAAGGTGAGATCATTTTCATTATAATATCTAGATTTAACGATGAGCTACAAGAGCTGAAACATCTTCAAAGTGCAGAATCAAATTATCCCTAAAATCTTTAGTCGAAAATATCATAAACACGCTTCAAACTACATTCTGTTAAATATAGCAAAACAGTGTCTATTTCCCCAACTTTCAGTTGAGTCTAAAATAAACTAGATCGGTGCTTCAGTTTAGGAGAAATTTAACCTATTGTTTGCAACACATCACTTAATTAGTTGCTCTTCGACGTAGACATTCTTCAAATATTCGCTAAATAAAACGGCGGGTGTTAAATTAAAAGTTTTAAAATACGTCACTATCTGCATATGAATAATCTTGAATATGCAGACGTCTTCTAATCTTCCTGCATGCACATTAGGGCTGGCCGAAAAAGTCGATGTTTCTTAGATCTTTTTGCGGTAGCGCGGAAAAGTTGCGAACTCTCATCATTAAAAAGTGTACAAAATCTTATAACTCTGAATTGAGATCTTCTGTCGCCTCAATGGGCAGAAAGTTGTGAAAATTGGACGAAAAATGGTCAAAATTCAAAAATTAGTAAAAAATCATCATCAAAGATTTCATTGATCGGTTTGCGGAAGTGCTTAAAAGTTACTATTTAACAACAACACCTTTACAAAATTTTAGAATTATAGGTTAATATCTTCTGCCACCTCAACGGCGGTGAATTTTGGAAATTAAAGAAGAATTTTTAAATAAATTCACGTTTTACTTATATCATTATAATGCGAATAGAAACTTGATTCAAACTTTGAAACATACAAAATTACAAAAGCACGATTTTTTGTAATCTTTTTGGTATTCAAATTGTGACATTTGTTTCCTGGATTCTATTGTAGTTCTGATAAATCCATCCCTGTTCTGGGGCCCAACTCTTTTTTGGAGGCTTCATTGACGAGTTTCACGATTCGTTCAAATGCTTGCGTGTGTGAAGGAAATTTAATAAAATCCCTGCGGTCCATTGGCACATCGTCCTGTATCATCTTCAGAAGTTCATGAAAACTGATATGTCTGAGAACTGTAGTCGGTGCCATTACAAGCTTGCCAGTCAATGAGATCTACGTAATCTGTAGCTCAAAAGTTAACAGCAGGAATAACGAATCTACTAACACAATTACCATCTGGGCCAATTTCCCTTGCCTTGATAATTCGCCGAGCTGCAAGGGTTCTAATATGGCATCTCTCATTAGTTAATATATCCAAAAGCATGTTTTCTGGAGCCGCAAAGTTAGCGTTACAAGAAATAACTTGTTCAAATTTATCTCGATATTTCTTAGGCAAGTATCGAGATGAGCTGATGAAATGCCACAAGTGTCTAGCACCATCCTTTAAGGAATGATGAACCTTAATTCGAAACCATGATCGAACGAAAACTCTTCGAATAAATACAACCACAGTTATCAACTCATTTGATGGATTTGATGTTGATATATAAAGCCTCAATATTCGATTTGCAGTTGTTAGCCAGCGGGCCAAATTCAACGTGCCCGGTTGACGCTTCTCTAGATCTGAAGAAAAAACACCAGAACTAATTGCTCTGCAAATGTCCAATAAGTATTTCTGATCTCAACTTGGGTTGGTGGGATAAATGACTGGCAAATCACATTCAACACTATTAAAAGCAACAAGTGGCAGCTTCTCGCATGCTTTCAGGTTTCGTAAAATGTCTCCGGTGCAAGACGAGGGACCAGAAGACTTGCGCTCAAATAGGTGTCAAAATGGCAAATCGTTGAAATGAAGTAAGCAGATAATCCATGGTCGATGAAGTTTCAATTCATGCTTGTGAATTACACCATTAAACACTCCAGTGTTCACGACTGTATCTTCAAATCTCAGAAAAATAGGGTTGCTAAAACCATCCAATAGTGCATTAGTTACATATTCATAAATGCTAAAATTGGCCCAGAAGGAAATTGTGTTCATAGATTCGTTGTTCCTGCTGTTAACTTTTGATCTACAGATTACGTAGATCTCATTGACTGGCAAGCTTTTTATGTCACACCGCCTCCAGGTCTCAGGCATATCAGTTCTCATGAACTTCTGAAGATGATACAGGACGATGTGCCAATAGACGGCAGGGACTTTATTAAATTTCCTTCACACATGCAAGCAGTTGAGAGAATTGTGAAACTCGTCACTGAAGCCCTCAGAAAAAGAGGTGGACAGCAGAACAGGGATGGATTTATCAGAGCTAGAATCAGAAAATAAATGTCACAATTTGAATAAAAAAAAGATTACAAAAAGTATTGCTTTTGTAATTTTGTATGTTTTGAGGGTTGAATAAAGTTTCTAATGACATTATAATGAGGTAAGTAAAACGTGTATTTTTTTGAAAATTCGCTTTCAATTTCCAAAATTCATCGTCGTTGAATCGACAGAAGATATTAACCTATAGTTCTAAACTTTTGTAGAGGTGTTGATGTTAATAAATAGTAACTTTTAACCACCGTTTGAGTTTCGCCGCGCTTAAACGGTTAAGCACTTCCGGAAACCATTGAATTTTGACCATTTTTCGTCCAATTTTCACGACTTTCTGCCCACTGAGGAGACAGAAGATATCAATTCAGAGTTATAAAATTTTGTGCACTTTTTAATGAAGGGAGTTCGCAACTTTTTCGCACTTTCGCAAAATTATCTAAGATAATTCGACTTTTTCGGCCCGCCCTAATGCACATTCCACTTTCTATTACAGTCTGCTAGTGGTTGGTAATCGCTTGAAATTTCTAAATGTGGCTAAAGGTAACACACACAAAGGTCACAAGAATATCATATTTAGTGATTTTGGAACATTATTTTCGAGATAAATTGATGCTATTACTTCATCTCAAAGAGCATAAACTATTTTCCAACATGATGGAGTTCTAGAATTTCCTTCGTACGTCATTTGAGACTGAGCATTATACACATTGGATAGGTCGTATGGAGCATATTCCTCGGTCACTTAGATCACTAGATCTGATTGTGTTAGACTTCTTTTTGGAGAATTCTTAAAACAAAAAGTTTACTTCAAAGAGGTTTCTAATTTCAAAACCTTGAACAACCATGACAATAGATGCATTCTATGGGCAGTACAGATGTTATATTTAGTGGCAATGAAAACAGAATTAACAATCGTTTAAGTTATTTCCTCCACTTGGCTAATCCATTGTTGATAGAAACCGACGAACATGTCAAAACCAAAATAATGTACAGTTAAAATCCGTCTAATTTCCATCACATCTTAATTTAAAATGCAATTAATTTAAAGAGATGCACCTTCGTGTTTACAAGGAAAAATATTCTAAAATATTCTACCGAAAGGCATGACAATTCTGTCAAAGAAAAGAAGACTGAAAAAATATACCTGTTATTGTGTGTGCTGCTTATTTATATTTAGAATATAGTAACATATAATGCAAAACTGATTACCAAAAAGTAATTACTTGTGAAAACGATATGTATAAGTAGAAGTTTCTATTTTTTATTCATAGTTTTCAGAGGTTTGAGTTTTTTTGTTTTTTAATATTTGATATTTATATCCAAGTTTAAGTCAAATGCCTCTACATTGTGGATATTTTAACTTTCTATTATAGTCATGTCATTTGAATAGCATTTTATTTGATGTTGTTCTATCTTCCTTTTTTTGAACAATTTATCTATTTAGTTTCTGCAAAATTGTATTAATATTAATAATATGCTTCAAAGTAATTATATCTTATCTGCTTAGTTATAAAAATAAAATTAAGACATGTAGATAAAGAAATGAGCATGCGATTTGAGAGATTGCCGTGCCTAATATAAAGAATAAAATAGTCGTGTCTAACGACCTAGGGTTCCGATGTGTGACTTTTTAAAATTTTTACTATTACCAAATTTCAGTTTTATAGCGCTATTCAGTCGTTTTCGCAGTTGCATATCAGAGACTAACGATGAAACGATGTTCTAATTTCAAAATTCGAAACGTTACCATTGGCCGTTTTACTAAGCTATTCAATTGTTTCATTACCTAATAGGTTTGCTCTTTCTCCTGGAAACTAAATCTGCTTTCAAAGTCTTTTTTCTCAACAAATGATATAGCTTTAAATTGAAGACATTAAATAAATATGTTTGCAAATCTTGAAAAATTAGCAGATGATAAAAAAAATAAATAATTTTTTAAAAGCTGACATAAAAAACAATAATCGATTGCTTAATATTGACGGTATCTCCATTCGTTAATGAAAGATACTTTGCTTTAAAAAGATTCTATCATATATGTAAAAACTGATAGAAAAAATTTATATATGAACCTAAAGCATTTATGTGTATCACAATTAATTTATAATAAATATGATTATATATGATTTTAAATCCCACTTATTATTTAAATTATCAGCTTATCCATAGTGTAATAAACCTGTATTAAGACAATGACTATTGTGTCAATAAAATGATTGGTTAGAGCAAGGAAAATTATGTAAAATGCTTTATATTTGATTATTCACCGCAATACCTACATAATCAAAAGGGTGTAATGTATTAATTTAAATGCAAACTAGATGCGATAATTTAAGCAATTCAGTCCACTCAATCACACATTTACTTGCGGCTGCATATAAGCGTGATAAACAGATAACTCAAACCCTGCTCTCTGACCTTTAACAATCACTCTCATGTTAAATCTGTGTTCAGTGAGTACATAAACTTGTGCTACTAATTGTCATAATAAGCATTTGAATTATATGCTGAAATATTATCTTTTCTGCTGATATCCAGGTTACTGAATAAGAATGCTTCATATATGAAACATTTTCATAAACTTTACGAATTTTCTATACTATTTTGAAAATGCCTCTTATATTTCCAGTTTATTTTGTAAGAGGCAAAATAAATCTAAAAAATATAGCAATGTAGAATGAAACACTATTTGTCTTATTTTCAATTAGTATTTGAAAACAACGTCGATTTTCAATTTACAAAAAAATATGAAATATCTCTTAAAACAGCCTAACAGACTCTCAATTATATGAACAAAGAGATTGATAATATGCTTCTGTTGAGTATTTAAATATGACCCTTTTGATGACGAAGAAAACATTTTACTGTTACGGTATGACAGATCAAGTTTTAAACAAAAAGATTAAACAATTTTTATCAGAAACAGTTGATTATTTTAGTATTTTTTAATTATTTAATATCAAACAATACTGTGTGAGTCTATCCTTCGATGATCATATTATTAATGCTTTAACGTAAAATTTACTGGAAATTCGTGAAATATTTTTTATAAATACATCTTTCCATTACTTAATTCCTGTTATGGACCTATGTTTAGTTCAATCGTGAATTTTACAAAATCTGTTAAAACGCCAGAATAAATAATTTTACTCTGGAAATTTCTCGGATGCTTAAGAATTCAGAATATGTAAATGTTCATGCATTATGTAAATCTCGATAATTTAAGATTATTTTTTAAGTCTGCAGAGTCAACTTTCAAATAGAAGTTTAATCCTTCCCAAATTCATTAAGTTTCTGGTTCCAATTAGTTACATAAATCCCAGAATAAAGTAATAAAAATATACGCTTTTCATAGTATTCTTATTACTTAGTATATAGTAGCATATTATTCTCAATTCCATAGTATTTTTATTATATTATTTAAAATATTCATATATATATGTGTGTGTGTGTGTGGTAGCAACTTTCCGCAGAAAAGCATCATGACGATTTTGGTTTAAATCTTTGTTAATCAAAACCAAGTGAAGGAACGGAAAATATCGAGAAAAAAAAACTGGTATCAATCAGCCAAACTGAAAAAATAAAGTTCTTTATTCTATAGATATTATTATTTTTAAACGCAAATTATAAAGCTTATGTAAAATAATAAAGGTCATTGAGGAACTGAGGCAAATCATGTAAAGACTCAAACATTCAGCGATTCATAGAATTCTCAAAAGTTTTTAAACTTGTTTAAAAAAACACACCTAAATAAACAGTATATGTCATTCTGATGTAAAGTATATGATAAATAATTTCCCACTGCCGTCGCCCTTCTGGACGGGTTCGCGGCCAGCACCTACTTTGCTCAGCACTGCCCCTGCCACCTCGCTGCTTCGAGGCTCTTAACCATAATTTTTTCGGATTTTAAATACTGAATGAAGATAAGTGGAACATACACTTTTGCATATTACATCCAATACGCATTGGATCTGCTACATTTTATTATTTCTGTTTTAATAAAGGTTTCAGAAGAAAACTAACTCTTACATAAAATTTACCTTAATCACTAATATTCATAAGTTTTTTTTTCTGATCTCGTTAATAACAAAATATAGACATTTGTATATAGTACATTTTTACAGTTCTACGTATTTATCATTATTAATACGGAGTTTTTCCTTTTCTACATTTAGAAACATGTCTTTTATGTAAAATACGCGTATTTATTTCTTGATCCTCCTTCCATCATCTGAAAACCGATGTGCAGTTAATTTTGGATACTGAATATTAATTTTATACAAGTTGTTTCATAATAAATTACTATAAAAGTAAGCTAAAAAAATCATTCTAAAAATTGAATTTTGAGACGCATTACCATTGTAACTCAAAATCACATCCTAAAATGAAATAATCAGGAAGAAACATGAGTATGGTACAACTTATTCACAATAGCAATTGACTATCTTTGAATTGCGAACATCACTTTCCTTTTAAGCATAAGAAGTCCCCTTCTTTTCAAGAAAGCAGCAGATGGCACATGTCATAGAATTATAGACTATAGCTAAGGTAATTATAATAAACAGATTAGCGTGGATTTTTATTTTTCTATAATATGAGTGTTCACTCTGACACTTAAAACCATTATATTTTATAAAATTACTTTTCCGATTTTCACAATCGATAGTTAAAATATATGTTCTGTGTAATTAAAGTAAAGATTTCTAAAAGCGAATAAAATAAACTCCACGAAAAAGAATAATTCTAACAACTAACTGCATCACTGGTATGTGCAGGTAAGCTGAATTAATGGTATGAGTGTTACATTAATTTTTCTTGAGAAATGGATATTATTTACCCAATTTTATCTTCGGAATGCAACATGCAAAATAATAAATAACCTTCCATAAGGCACTGCGATTTTCACTTTTGAACAACATTTATGGAGAAAACAAAAACAAGATATTTTAAATACTTATGTTTATTCAGCGTTTTATTACAAGAACACATTTTCTGTGTAGTTTGGCTTTTCTTCCTTCTGTATAATCTATTCATTTGTTGGATAATTTTGTTGTGCTAATATTTACAATAATTTAAAATAACTTTCCACTGTCTTTCTTATTTTATTTTTGTAATCAATAACTCATTATATTGTCAAAGTTTATAATTCAGCAACTATCTTAAAATTTTGAGAAGAAATAATGTCATAAAATACAAGCAGGTGCAAGCGCTTTCTGTGATAGTTATAATAGTTAAACCTGAATTTATTTAAGTGTTTACAGTGTTTACTATTCTGGAAGAGTATTTATGTGAAGAACACAATTTTTATCTCATTACTGATTCTACATATATTTTTATCGCATTCTACAGTCATAAAAATATTATATTTCTAAACAGTGTGTTCAAGTATTAAAGCTATTTCAAATACTTCATAGCATCTTAAGTAGAGGTCGTGATATTTTTATGTTTTCTTCCTAATATTATTAGTTTTGTTGTCATTTCTTGAGAGAAACTTAGCGGACGTTGTTGAAAGATGTGAGCAAACAAGGTGTCAATTTTGTTGAAGTTCCTAGACCTGAAATTGTAAAGTTTTATAACAAAAGTATAGTAGGAGGGGGGGAGTGGATAAGTTATTGTTCAAGTATATTGTATTAATGTTACTGTACCGAACATCTATAAGAAAAATTAAATAGTTTTACTGGACTTCACATTTCAAATAGCAGAAGCTCTCTCATTTTCAAATCAGTCAGCAGCCCCAACCAAACACGGACATCCATCAGGTAATAGCCCTGCTGCACTACCTCCAAAGAAAAAGTTAAATCCATCTATCATCACTTGCAATGATGTGTGATTTGAGGGGATAAACCACACGATTGGGAGAAATTAAATGCAACAAATATGCAAATTGGAAGGTTGCACTTTGAAAACTACATCGTTTGTGAGAAATACGAAGTATATTGATGTTTTCATGCTGAAAGAAATTTTTCAAATCATTTAATACGAAATAATTGTAAATTGAACTTTAATTTTTCTTTCTTTTCACTTAATTGAAGCCTAGTGTCCTATTATTAGGACATTTTTAATTAGTTTGCTAATATACAAAAAATTATTATATTTAATATTTAAGTTACTTATATCTAATATAGCATATTTAACCACTCACTGATTTTTTTATCTGTCCTGTGCATAATTCAGGGTCGAAGGGGTTAAAATTCTGAGCAAAAACAGCTATTAGCACAAGATAGTGTACGATATCTACGCAACGTTATTCGATATTCTGAATGCCGTACAATATCGTGAAGATATCTTAAAATTACTATAGAGCATCTAATGCTAGTAGGGATACAGGAACGAGAGTTTAATGCTATCTGTCTTCTTAAAAATGAAACAGTTGGTCTAAAAATTATTGCCATTAAATTCCTTGCAAAAAATTGGAATGAAAATTTACTACGAAAAAAATTTATGTTTTGAAAGACAAATTTGCTTCTAATAACGACGGACTCATAATGATGCAACATATGAGTAAAAAAGGCGGATCTGGATTTCTTCTGAATCAGCTCTATATTAAATGACAATTTAAACGTGAAGAAATTCAACTAATAATTTTTATGATCGATAAATTTCTGATACACCAATGAAATATTCTGTATTTTATTTGAAACTTATTAGAAAACAAGGTATTCGTTATTTATTAGGGGAAGTGGGAAAATTACTTGAGAAACTTGACTTTTTATGCGAGAAATGGCATTTTATGCAAAAATGGCAGTTTTGATGTAAAAATATGTAGGCGGATCACTAGAGAAAATGTGAGCAATCGCGAAAGAGAGAGAAAGCAATTGCGACTTCAGAGTTAGGATTGCTTTCTATAACTCTGAAAGCAATTATAGTTCATAATTTTTAATATAAACATAGAGGTTTTGGCACGCAGCGCATTTCCAAAATTTGAGTTTTTTTTTTTTTTTTGCTTTTTTTTCAAAGTGCAATTTCTCCTCCAAATAAAAAGCTGAAAGATATAAATTGCACTTTGTGATTACTATTTGATAACTGAGGAGCATACAGTGAGATACAGATGGTTTCAGAATTAAATTTACAAATTCTAGGGTAAATCAATAAATAATTGGCACAAAGCTTATCCTGAGAAACTGATAAAAGATATTTTTAGTTATTTAAAAGAAATCAAAGCAATTTTATTTTTTATCTTCAATAAGTGTACATCTGATTACATACACGATATTTTGCAGTGTAAATAGTAATATCTTGAAGGAGAAAATAAGGTGAAAAATTCATTTTTAAATTATTTCTTCGAAAAGTTTTTATTTTTACTTTAATTTATATGAAACGAAATAAGTAATATAATCGTAAAAAGCATAAAACATTAACTGAGAGATTTTGATGAATCTCCAAATTTTAGAACTCCCTGAGACCGCAAAACACAGCCTTAGAAATTGTTTCATTTATGTGTATGTAAACATTTTAACTGAACAACAAAAAAGCCACAGTGATAAAATTCGTTTTTTACATCACAAATATAAATTAAAATTTAATTTTGGATAAGATCTATCTTTAATTAGATTGCATACCCTTTGCGTTAGTTAATATGGCTAAAAGAAACGCACGAGCCATATGGTTAATACTTGGCATGTCAGTTTATGCTCACACTTATACTAACAGATTTGTATCAAATTTTTTTCAAAATTTCTCAAACAGTAAGGCCTATCTGTCGATGAATATGTGAAAGCAATAATTGACTGGAACAAGATAGGCAAGCGAAAGCCCTTACATAGTATTTTCGTCATTACCTGTGCAAATAACACATACTAGAGCATAGAAACAAAATATTCTGTCAACGCTTTGTATCAACCAATTTCGGAATTTTGTTGAAATTACAGCAATAACCATTGTTAAAACTTCTTTTATTAAAACGATAATGTAACACAAATTCCTGCGAGAACGAGTAATACTCCATATTGAGAGATAGATATTGTTATCTTCTAATCAAGGTTTTGTTTCTTTTCACAGTCTAGTTATGATTAACAAAACAAAAAAAGTTACAATAAAATAATTCAAATGAGCAGATACAGCCATTATTTTCTTGCATTTCACGTCTATTTCTTGTACAACTTACTACTTCAAAATAGATATTATAGAATATATATCGTTATCAGTAGCTTTTATAGATTTGCATCCTCTATTAGAGAATGTGTTTCAATCAACAAATTTCGTTATTTTCTATTAACTACAGGAATATTTCTAAGTCTAGTTTCTGAAAGTACTGTGTTATGTAAAATACATTTAAGGGTATATTAAATGTGAAAAATCTATAAAATTTGTGAATTATTTGTTTTAATAAATTTCATCAACAAACAGATTACCTGAAAACCTCTGGAAACACATTTTTTCGTTTACCTCATTTGGTATACTTATCTTAAGCAATTTTTTCGACAATGCGGATTGATGTATAGATATTTTAAATTAATTTTAGCATTTTTATACAGAATGACGCTATCCACTTCTTTAACCACTATATGAGCGACAGAATTCAACCTACACGTCTGAAAATTTTCTCCTGTGTTGTATAAACATTTATTCATATCATTTTTCTGAAACAAATTATTTTTTATTTATGAATATTGTTTTGTTTTGTTAAGTGCCTCATGAATTATTTTTGCAATTGTTTTGTTAATTTTCAAAAGAAAAACGAAGTAATCCTCTATTTGAAGCAAAAATTGTACTTTCAGTGATGTTAAACTTGCAAAATGACGTGTAGAATCAAAATGTACTATTAAAAAATCTCAAAAACTAACTTTGCATTATATTTTAATGCAAAAGTATCAGTTTGATGTTGTGCAATATTTTAATACATTTTATTCATTTCTTATCAAAAATAACAAGAATGTTACTAATGAACTGTGCTGATTTCTTTTCCAAGCATAATAATGGTATAACAAACTTATTGTGAAAAATTCAGAGCAATAGCTAAGAAATTAGAAATATTGTATTTAATATACATTATACCCTGATTATTAGAAAGATAAACATTCAATTTCAAAGCGATATAGAAAAAACATTTCTCAATATTTAATATAATTTACTTTTATATTTCTTATATATTGCATTTTTAAAAATTATCGTAAATTACTCACACAACAGTAAAATAATAAGAATTCAATTAATTATTCTTATGCAATTTATGAAACTCTACAAAAAATGCATGATATATGTTCCTCTTAAATAAAATGGCTTCAAGCCTTAGAAGGCGTATTGCAACACTAAGGATTATTTCGTGTGGAAAGAGGAATTAGCAAAAAATATTTTCTAATGTTTGTAGGAAATTTTAATATTAATTTTCTAAACATATTTAATCATGATAAGCCTTGCCTTCCAAAAATCGTATATGAATTTTACTCATGAATACTGGGAATAATTTAAAAACTTTATTTTTCTGATAATACATATTAATGAAATATAAATTCATTAGTTGTTAGAAACAAAAATTGTATATTAAAAGTCTTTTAATATAGTGATATAGTCTTATAAGTTAGAAACTTTATTTTCCTGATAATGCATATAAATTAATTATAAATTCATTAGTTTTTAGAAAAAAAAACTGTATATTAAAACTCTTTTAATATAGTGTGAAATAAAAGCAATATTCTAGGAAAATAGAATTCTCAGTTCATAATACATAATAATTAATGGAATGATATTTCTATAAATTCTGAAAACATTTATGTTTATCGCATTTATTTATTTCTCCTTCATTTTTTTTCTCCTTCATACTGCATTAATGAAGTAGAATCGATCCAAATTCATAGATTCGAAACCTTTGTGTTGAACGCCAGTATAAGAAGAAGAAATAAGTATAACCATTTGCACAGAAAAGTAGTATATTTAGTTATTTCTATTTTATTATTGATAGTTAAAACATGATATTTAATTGGTTTCTGGATATATAATTCTACAATTATATTTCATGTTATAATTAAGAAACCTCTTGGCAAAAATTTTACTTAACTACTCCTAACTCAGTTTTCACGGAATGGGTAAAGGCAATTCATTACTCAGTGTAATAAATTGCACAAAAATATTAAAATTCAAGTTTTTTTATCACTTTCTTTTCTATCATATCGACAAAAATAATAATCTTCATAAATTAGTCACTATCTTCGAAATAAGTGTATTTCATCTATTAATTTACGCTTGAACACAAAATATTAATTTAAAAGGAATATTTTTGATAATATTTTGAATGCATACATTTAGATGCGAAAATTAAGAATGCTTGCACAAAAATGCATAACTTAATAAAAATGCACCCAGATAGCAATTTTAGATTGCAGCAAGCTTGCCACAAATTTGTCATGACAAGAGTGAAAGTTTGCACCAAGTTAACGAAAGCTTCGAAGTCACCATGGAATGAACTTGCAGCAAGCTTGCCGTGCAAACTCATTGCAAATTATAGCAAAAACAGAGCACGAACGCGACCACGGAATAGAACTCGAGACCTATCGCTTGGTAGCCTGACGGGGTAAACCACTCCGCCAGCTCGACTACGAGAGGAGAAGGTAGATTGTGCTAATAGATCGCGCATACGATTTATTTTAAACTCTATTCTTGATTTCGTTAATTTTTAAAATTTTGTGTTGAGAATATGATTTGAAATCAAAGAGAGAGAGAGCGATTTTCGCTAATAACTACGTTTCTCTAGTAGAATAAATTATGAAATTAGAGTTCAATTGTAATTACTTTAAAATGGGACAAAATGTATAAGTTTATTTTTCAACAAACATTGACTGTTATTTCGGTTTCATTTTGTTTATAAACGTTAAAATTTCAGCATTAAGAAAAAGGCGATATAGTTTTCTTTAAAGTGCGAATGGTTTAGTAAAAAGATGGAAAATGTTTCAAAATTTCTTTTTAAAAAAAGTTAGTTTTTTACAAATTATCATTGATTTATTGAATTAATCAAAAGAAGGACGGTCTAGGAGATGCCATTAAAATTCGGATGCTTTTTTAAAACAGAGATAGAGAGAAATTATCTCTTTTGCATTGCAAGGACGAAGTTTGTCACGTCGAACTTGTGACAAGCTTATTGCAAATAAGGTGGCGCTATAGTTTGTCACGTCGAACTTGTGTCAAATTTGCATTACAAGGAGGTGGCGCTAGTTGTGACGTCGAATTTGTGGCAAGTTCGTTTCAAGTTTGACGCGTAAAATTTACCATGGCAAGGCGATATCAAGTGAAAATCAAACTTGCATGCTATCTGGGCATAAACTTGCATAAAAATTAAGTTCTTTAATTTCCCACATGTCATTCATTTTTTTGCTGATAGAATGAATATTTCATTCTAAATAAATTTAAAAAAAGGATTATTGCATTTTAAAAATTTTTTCGCAACTCATTTACTTTGTAACATTATTTAAAAATTCCCTGGTTGTGAGATTATTAGTAAACATTTTGATTTATTTTGGTTGTGATTGTTAAGTTAGACAGAAATAAAAGACAGAACAAATGCTATTTGTTGTGATGAGCCTATTATTTATATGAAGTAAATGCATGAGGGGATTAAAAATGTAGTACTTCGGGGCTACAGATCGCTTAATTTTGTAGTTATCACGCAGAGCGGGGTGAAATTTCTTTCAAGACCGATAGATGGTATGACTTGAAATCATTGAACCCAGGGGTGCCTTCGACCTTCGGGGTGACCGGTCGCTGGAATCGAGGGGGACAGAGAGATTTTGGGAGAGATAGGAGCGAGGTGGTATTTCGGTTGCTCTGCGCTCTAGCTATTTTGGTATTCCATTTCTCACTGAGGAGAATAGAACTACATGTAAGATATATATTTCGCATTGAGGAGAATAAGAAATCATTTGTGGAAAATTGCATAGCATTGAAGAAAGCCCGAATAAAGGATTTAGCTTGCAACTCAGATTTTTCATTGCCAATCGAACACAACAAAAAACATAATTCAAACTTAATTCTATTTATTTAACAAATACAAGCAAATTGAACTGAAGATCATTAAGAAAAGCACAATTCAAATTTACAAGATATATTTCAAATTTTTTCGCATATCCATCATTACGAGATAAATTTATGCTAACAAATTTCAGTGGGCGATAGCTGTAAATGATACAACCAACAACAGTGAATTATTCTAAGCTGGAGGAGGTCTTTCTTACGGTTCTAATTACAATAATCAAAATAGAGCTGTAGTCGATCAAATTGTGAAAGGGAGCAGTTGAATTAAAAGTTAACGACAGCGATATTCATTCTATCCAAAGTGCCGTAGAGTAGAATCTTATCTTGGGAATTCTTTTAACTTGAATAATTTTGTAAATCAAAGCCACGATTATTCACACCACTCTTGTATACCAGTTTGTACCGCACGTTAGACAACTTGTAAGGGATCGACATTTTCTACCAATCTCTGGCCTGTGTAATGTATTCGTATATCAGTTTTTAAAATTACACTCCTGGTCTTGTCCCATGAGTCCCGACATGACCAATTACAATGATCAGCATCTTCGATAGCTAAGACGCTGGACCACAGAAACTTTCTTCGCTGTTCTCGGAAACTTCCTTAAAAGGAACAAATCTAACTGCTTTGTGGATTGAAAAAATTCTGATGCATTCTATTTCTCCTTCCTTTGTAACATGCGAGCTATTAATTCCACATAAATGTAAAATGTCATTTCCTTATTCTTACAATACAAATTAAAGGAGAAAAATCTGATGCTAACCCGATTTTAAGAGCATTTTCAGAAGCATGTGGTGTTATGCCGATGATTCTCATGATTTTCTCTTTGTAGCTGTCTATGGCAGTATATTATTCACAATACTATTGCTATGCCCATGATTATCAGTCACAGGAATGTCTTTAAAAAACAAGCACTTCCAATGATTCCTGTAATTGACTTTCTAGAAAAACACGTGCATACTAAAAAATAAATTATTGTAAACAAAAAGGAATTAAGAAAGAAAGAAAATAAAAATTTCTAAGACAGTCTCGCATTAAAAATATTATTACTTTGTATTTATTTGTCTCGTATTAAACTTTCGACTGATACTAGCAAGATTTCAATCATTTTATATTCGAGCAGGTATTCTAAGAAATTTCTCCTGCATTAAAGGAAATTAAATAGAGATGATAAAAAACAAAAACATCTCTTTTGTTTTTTAGTCAAGCATATAATTTTTTATAATTTTTTTTCTACTAGAGGTGTAGTTTTTTCAGAGGAAATAATTAGGGAGCGTTCATCAAATCATATGCTAAAATTATACACTTCATTAATATTTAAAGCATTTTCATAGTCTTTTTGTGTTGACACGAGTAGACTATTTATAAGAATACAGGGCAATCTTATTTCTTTATGTCTAGTCTTTGTATAAATATCTACTGTCGATATTTTTTAGAAACATACTCGGTCTATCAATTCACCTTTAAGAAACTATCAACATAAAGAAACATGAAAAATTGTTAAGATAGGCAAATACAGTTATAATACTTAGAATTTGATTTCGAATCACAACCTAAGGCAACTGACCATTTCCTATGCTTAGTTTGGCAATTCCTTACATGGAAAAAAATTGAATGAAGTTCTAACCTCTTATCTTAAATGTTATGGAATGGTAATGCTTTAGGCTTGAATTGATTGTTCTGTCTTCGCCTCGCTTAAATGCATCAGCCGTTGCGTTACTGCGTAAGCATTTCTGCATCACATATTTTACAGAAGAAATGTCAACCTAATAATATTATTATGTTAAAATGCGTTATTTATTTTATCGTCTGCGATTGTAGACTACAACTTCATTGCTGTTTGTACATCAAATTCTTAAAATTACATGAAAAAAATACAAATTGTGAAATAGTTTCATCGAATTTGAAACAGGTACGAAAGCAAGATTTGAAAATTAAATACTTTTGAAACGTTAATTTACATGTTTTTTCTAAATTAAAGGTTATACTTGACAGCTGACTCTAGAATTACATAGACTGCTGAGAATTTAACAATTAATGAATAATAAAAAATCTTTTGCAACAGCCGTTTCAATAGATTGAAAAAATAATTGCAATAAATATTGAATCTATTATTAAAAGTTAAGAAAAATCAAATTGAATTAAAATTGGCATATCGGAAATGATAATATTTTGAACTTCTGAATGGTTTAAAAATAGATTTTGTGTGATAAGTTATTAAGGAAAATGTTTAAATTTCGACTAATTTCAAATTATTTAAAAATTTAATGACATTATGATCATTCCTATCTTAATGAGCGCTTATTAGCCAAAACCTAACTACGTACCAAATTTGGTTTCTCTAGGTTCAGCGGTCTTCTCTATACATTGTTTTGAACGATTTTTGCATCAACGTTCAACGAAAAAATTATCAGCCTATAAACATCATCATCATGTTAAAAACTCATACTAGTTAAAATGCCATAGAAGTAAATTATTTTTCCTTGTTGAATGAAAAAGATATACTTACGATATTGCTTTTTTATAGCGATGAATTTGTATGTTGCATTTTGTATTCTAAAAATTTACCCAGGATATCCTTTTTTATTATACTATGCCATTATGAATATTGCCGTCTTAAACCCCTTCAGAATATTGCAGCAATTTCCTTTTATTATTGATTTTGCTTCTTCCGACATCAATGAACTGCAAAACAAAACCCGCATTAATTCTTGTTGGATAAAACTAAAAGAACGTTCATCATTTCCAGCAACGAAACGCTCTTCTACCACAATATGAAACATCATATATGGTGGAAAGTGTCTTTGCACGCAATATTATATGTCGAAAAACCATCGGTATGACAGCGTTTGGCCGTTCGTAATATTCCGAAACTTTCTCCTGAAGTGATAAATGGTCCCTTTTGTACGTGATAATACGTGTCATGTGCTGTGTCTTATCAAGAATTCCTTCGCCGGTGTGAAGGAATGCTTCCGATTCCTCTGGTGTTGCTCAAAGCGAGGCCCAGGGCTTTTTATCACATTCAGTGAGGGCTATTTATTGGTTGGAAGTTTCTCGATGATGATAGATGTCGGAAAAAAGAAGTTATTAATCAGAAATGAGACTTCCCTTTGAAGACTAAAGAAATATCCTAGCAATTCTTCTTTAAATATAGGGGTAATCATTGCAAGTTAACGAAGGGAGCAAAATGAATAATGGTTTATTTTAAGTTCATACTACTCTTATTTCACCGCCATGCGGATATTACTAGCGTTCTACATTGCTAGAAAGTTTAAAAAATCCCACAGTAATTCACTTTCGTTTTATTTGATATGATGTGTTCCTGTTCTTCTGCCTCACGTGTTATAATTACCAGTACATTCAACGTACGAAGTTGTCGTCTGACTGCAAAGATATTTGGTTATTCTTGGTCGTGTATGACTACCTTAGGCAATACGCTTTCCATATTAACTATTTATTTATATCTCATTTTTATTTCCCCCACCAAGAAAATAAAAAGGTTTCTAACATTTCCGGTCAGGACACGATGACCGGTGCAGGTTGACGATCCCTCCATCTTGCTCTATGTGTTTTTTACTGTTTTCATTTTGATGAATATGTGATTTTTTTTATTTTGTAGGGGAGACCGGGGCAGGTTTATACAATTTTTAAACTTTTATTTTTCTATTTTAAGGCTTTAAAGTTTTTCATTACCCCTATTAATTAGTTAGACATTAGGGCATCTAGTGTATATTTTTAAGTACATTAAATTAATATATTTTTGTAATTATACCATTTTCTTTACCATGATGTCACTTGTGTTAACTTGCCCCATGACCGGGGTAAGTATATGCAATGCCTTTGCCACGTTTACACACCACCGAAAATGATTAAATAGAAAGATTACAGTGATTAAAATACAAGAAATTAAATACAAAGAAACCTAGTTTATTTCAAAAAGTACATAATAGACTATAAACAATACTATTAGTTTTCAAAATCACTCTCACAATATATTCAAACAAAATATTTTGAACTGCCAATGGTAATACAGTCTTCATGAGCCCATATCTTACATTCGGTGCATTTTACCCACTCTTTGCCAGATCTTGACTCTTAGTATGAATTTAAACAGTAAATAAATAAATAATTAATTAATTTTGCTAAATTTTAAGAATTATAACTATTATTTAAACAGTAAATACACAGCCAATTTTCATAGTCATGCTTTTCGTTAAAATCAAGTTTTCTTGGTTTTTTGTGTTTTTACTCTCAGCATTTCCAAAATTTTCTTTCAGAACAAGATGTTTCTTATTTTTAAATTTTTTATCCGCACTTTTTTTTATTATTATAACGTGTTCTAGAGGAGTTTACTGGCTGAGACAGGCTCTGATGGATTGATGCTAATTTCCTTTTTATTTATTTCTCCTTCTCTGTTTGTAACGCATTTCTTACAGGTGTATCTGTAAGAATTGATGTTTGCCTTTTTTTCCTACCTCTGTTACTTCTTTTCCTTCGCCCTGCTTTTTCGAATGGCCTCACATCTTCAGGTGCTGGGAATAACTTTGTAATGCAAGTGCCAATTGCGCCATTTCTAACAAAGAATGGCAATGGGGCAGATTTACACGTTTTAAAAATATAGCTCGTCCCTCAAATGCAGGATCGCACCTGTACAATCGTGCGGATTAGGCTTTTTCTGTGTCAACGTGAACCCATAAAATTGTGCGTGTTAGGTTTTTTCTGTGTCAGAGTTAACCAGTACGATCGTGCGGGTTAGGCATTATCTATGTAAGATTTACCTAATTTGTTTTCTCAAAGTTTAGTTTTCATTCAATATTAATTACTCAAAGAAACAAATGTCCTTCTAGACATCCTTATAATATGATATATTTTAGCAAAAGAAGATATATATACATATCTTCAAACTGAAAACAAAAGTTACTTGAATAATTACTATATAAGTTATTCTAACCGTGTTTAATTTAAATTAACTGTAACTAGTATTTTAAAATTAATACTTGAACAAATAAAATAATTTATAAATTCCATAGCCCAGAAAAATAAAAATATATAACATAAAATTAATTTTTCAAAAATATATATGCATATTAAAAAATGTTGTACCTGAATTTATCTGCAGCGAAACTTCTGATATAAAGAATAGCCGTGTGCTTTTAGAAGGCAAATGAATCTTCGCGGATCATGCAATATTTAGTTGATGGCTTTCCATACTTTCATGCTCAATAGAAATTGCAATGCCTTCACGAAATGTCAGATGGCCCCCTTCAATCTCCTGCTTCTTTAGAAAATCTGCCTGTATTTTCTCCGACAATGTCTATTGTTAACACATTCCTTTCCTATACTGATTATTTTCAAGGAAGGACCACGCATCATTTCCCACGATCATTAGGACCAGATGTACAGATGTGATCGATGATCATAGCGTCAGTTTTGAGGGCTTTTGTACCTAGTTTCTTGGTCGAAACTGAATAATTACGAACACATGTACTAATAACAAATTCTTCTTGCTTCCCCAATAGTAAACTAAGGAGGAATATATGATTTCAACGATAAAGTGAATTCCTTGTGTGGAACTTTCTGTGAGTAGTCTGTTTTGTTCCGAAGCTTTCAAAGAGATCCTCAAAAATACTCTGAAAGAGCTGGTCACATTTAAGTGCTGAAACGGTAGAAACGACAATGCGATTTGCGGAAGTTTCTCGAGGAATACTGAAGAGCGTTGGAAGCGGTGGGACTATTTCGTGTAACTTTCTTGTGAAAACGCTTAAAGCAGAAAAAATGGTTTCCATGTAAAATATTTAATTTTTTGGTGATAGGAAATGAACCATGTATTTTTTAAGTTTTTTTTCCTAATATAGTACCCATTTCAAGATTTACGAACATTTCTAAGTGATACAGTAGAAAGAAAACACAGATGTGTTCATAGGATCACGCGAGGAGACACTACAGAAAGGAAGTCGATTTTCGGGCAGTGAGCTGAATTAAAGCCGAACCCGCACGATCGTGCGGGTAAACAAATATTACACTAAAGAGCAATTATATTAACTCTTAACTAACATATTTTCCTATTTTTCATTTATTTCAAAATTAAATTAACAATTGGTATCGAAGCAATTAAATATGTATTAATAATTAGATAATTGCGTCAGATAAATAATTCAAATGTTTAGCACGAATTTTTTGCAAACAGATTCAACGCAATTATAATAGAAATATGGACTGTCTTTGCTGTCTTTTGAGAAAACTAGATACTATTGATATTCTGATGACTAGAACAGTATTTCCTATCGGGCATTTATTAAATACAGCTCTCCAGGAAGCAGAAATGCTATTCAATGTCTAGCCTGCACGATCGTAAGTGTTCGGTCTTAAAAGGCAAAAATAACCACAAAAGAACAACCTAAGAGAATAATCTATAATTCGATATAATATTCAAATATTACGAGCTATGTTAAAGTCAATAAGTAAGGTTAAAAATTTACGAAACTGGTATAAAGCTAGAAAAAGTTGTCCACTTCACGGTCCACTTTCAAGACTGACTCCAAACTGGCGTGACTATTGAAGCGTGGCCTAGACACATCTTCTGACACGACATGTGGCGCCCCCCGACCAATGGTATGTGAAATATAAGCCTTGTGCAAACCTGATCCTGTACCAAACTTGCCCCGGTCTACCCTATAATTTTCTAGAGCTACATGGTCCACAAACTGTCCATATAACATAATATGTTGCAAGGTGTGAGACCAAGAGAAAAGATTTTAATAAGCTTACCTATGAAAGAGCTGTTGGTTCAGAAAGAAGCACTGAATGTGGAAGAAGAATGTTTAAAGCAGCAAAGACAAGATACTTTTGGTAGTAAAAAGGAGTTGTTACAAAGAAACTGAAGTTTGATTCTTATTTTTTAAAAATATAAGCCCGAACTTCTGACACTCATGGCGTTAGCTCAAACTGCCAAAGAAAATATAATGCAGTGTCCTGTGTGTGCCGAGATCTATGTTGACCCTCCATCAGAATATTCAATAGAGCGTTGCAAATGCCACACATGGTGGCACGAGAGCTGCTCAGATTCTGAAGGAGCAAAATTTGTGTCTAATTTTTGTAAATGAAAAAGACTGGTTTTTAGCATTATTAATTTATTCTGAACTCAAATTTTAAACAGCTTTCATTACATAAAAATTACTACATTACAACGCTTTGATTACACGCTAATCAAGGAAAAATATTTAACAATGTTTAATTAATTAATTTAATTATATTTTCTAAAAATAATGCATTCGACTTTTATCATAATTGTCATCTTGCTCCGTTGCCCAAGTGATCTTGCGCAGGTGACGGGGCAAATTAAAAATTTTGCTTTTTTTTTCAAATGGCACTTTTTTACCTGGCTAACTTGGATTATTTAGAATAAAACTTGATCCATTTAGGTACAAAGTAATAAAGTTTCAAACTATTAATATGGGCAAAGAAAAATTTATCTCAAAAACTGAATTTATTAAAAATGGTTAGTTGTTAACATCTTCAACTTGTCCTGATCTCTCCTACCTTATGTTAGAGCTTCGAAATGTTTGTTTATAAAGGGTGTTCTATGAGCATTAAAACGTTTCTGATGGAACAAATTACTGACCAAGTTTTTTTATTTGTAGTTATTTTCAGTAGATAATTATACTTTATCTCCTTCCTTCACATGGTTGACACTGTAAACTTTTATTTAAAGCAGATGATGATGTAATATGAAATTATGTTCCGCAGTGAATTGGCATTCCTATTCGAATTATTGAGTCCTGGTGAAAGTGTGTTCCATGTAATAACAGAAGACATACCTACATTTTATATTTATATTATTACAATTTTATAATTATTACATATTTGCATGCATGATTTACGAAAACATTGTTTATAAAATAAACGATAAATGAACTTAAAATATTAAAATTTAAAATATATGTATATAAACCCAGTGCATTCGAGAATGGATGATAATAGAGAACGCCGATGTGTCGCCATCGGAAATGATGCAGAGACTTCCAATTTTAGACAGCGCTTACTTACGCTCCAAGATTGTAACCTGTTTGAAAAACGATTGAGGATGTGGCCGACCTTCTAATAATCACATTCATTTTCAAATCATGTGCAATGTGCAGCCGAAATTAGGACAAAAAGGCATATGATAATATCGGCTGCTTCTCAAACCATATTGCTCTGTATCAACAGAGATTTAATTACCAACAAAGGATGACTAATTTGCGACAAAATCCAAAGTATAATTATCTTGAATATGCCAAGCAATATAACTAGGTTGTTTTTCAACATGTCAATAATAACAAAGATGTTAAACACTTGTTAAGGATGCAACAAAGGAAATTGACTGGAATGCTTACTTGCTGTATCTACTACATGTTTCTCTATCTGAGTACCGATTATTCAGATGCATGGCGATAAGCTTATCAGAATAGCACTTTCGTCTCCGACCGTTTAAAAAATATGATAACTAAATTAATAGTTTTAAAAGGAATATAAGATTTCAATCGCGCTAACCATTTATTGTCTGAAATTTAGTCAAGGTTGTGGATTCCAGATTATCATACTATAAAGAATATATTTATTATTCTTGAAATAGAATACAATTTCTCCAACTATACATGACAAATAAGTTTCCAAGGAACAAATATTATTTACTAAGCTTCATTCTTATCACTAAAATTATATAATACATATGTTTAATTGTGTGATAAAATTATTATAAATCTGAACAATTGCATAGAAAGTCTTACGATGCACAAAATTTATGTTCTGAAGTCAAATTAGTAATGATTTTTAAACTTGTTTTTCTTGCATATTTGCAGAGGATACGTTTAGGTGTTTAACTATGAAAGTATGCAATCCATAGTGTTATAAAACTGTGGAAGATATGTTAAATAATGACATCAGTACCTAAAATTTACCCAACACAATTTTTAACCTTGATCCATTCAGTGAAAAATACTGATTCAGAATCATAGCAATGTGTGATTGGAAATCAAAACCATAAACTAAGTTTTTGAGGCTTTAGGCCTCTATATAGTGCATTATCTTCCCTAACCAATTAACTTATAATATTTGTTTATAAAGATGTCTTTAGGCAACTGAAAGAACTGGAACGTCATAGAAATTGTTAATGTTAATTTTACAATGCGAATCAATTATATTACAATTCGTTATTTTCTTCTTAATATAATTTTATACCTCCTTTATCAATTTACTGAATATCTTAAGTAAGGCTGCGGTGGCCTAGTGGTAAGGTGTCGGCTTTGGAACCGGAGGTTTACAGATTCAAAACCCGATTCCACTGAACATCTGTCATATATTGGGCCTGTTTCACGCTACATCATATGTAGGGGGACAAACGCCCTCCCGTTGGTGTGGTGCTGCAGTTTGGAGAAGGGATGCCAGCTCAGATGCCGTCCTCGTAATCCAACCACGGTTCAAAATTACGAGGCCCGTCCCAAAATAGCCCTCGTGTTGCTTCGAAACGGGAGTTGATATAACTAAACTAATACCTTAAGTAAATAATAGCATTCAGATTTACTATCAGCATTCATTTTATTTAAACTATTAATTATGCACAATACTTAAATTTATATCTATATGTGATATAATATTACACTGTAATCAGTCATTATTGTACTTTGAAATTATTGAAAACAGACATTTACACATGAGAAGAAAATTAAAGATTCAGTATGAAAATGTCGTGCGGTATTACATTGGGGACTCCAAACAATGTAGTGGGGTGGAATGTTCCCTTGTGATTTTTCTTAAAATACACATAATATATAATAGAGAATTCATTCTATTTCTCAGCACCGTCTAAAGGCTATATTTACTGTCTCTTACATCTCCAAAATGAAGTGTCGTGTATTCATTTCATTCCGTTTCATAAAACGTCTGCAAATTTTAGGAATAATTAAAACACATTCACGAATATAATACTTGTGGAATATGAAATATATTTATTCCTATTAAATATCCTTTTGGATAAAATGTTGCATCTGCATGTGCAAAGTTGTATTACTTAACCATCACAGTGTTTTATTACCCTATTTGTTTAGTAGCAGGGTCTTTATAGGCATAATCTATATCTACATGGATCATTCATTCAACATTTTTTTCGTTTTATTATTGGCTTTCGGTTTTTTCCCCCAGAATCTCTAAAAAATATTTCAAATAAGGCAGTTTCAATAAACAGAAAATGCTTCAAATATTAGTTTTCTTTAAAAAAAACCACTGTTCCTTATAAAACGAATGGTGAAAAAAGAATCATAAGTTAATTGTCAAGAATACCATTTTAAAACATTCTTATGAAGTTAATGAGCAAACTGTAGCAATGTACAAACTTTTCATCATTCAAAATTGCGATAATCGCTATTGATGCTATTACACAAGTAGTTTTTCACTCAATTTCAGGATTTTATTAGCTATCTGTATAAATAAGATGGGAAAGCATAAAGCAATCGTTGTTGTCTGCGTGACACGTGCGCAACTAACACCCTTCAAATATTTAAATACAAATCTACGTTTAATATTCTTATGATCTCAAGCCACTACAAAGCAGGTTTCCGCCGCGTTAAATAATATTATTTATTAATCCACCAAGCAAATAAGAATTTTGGATCTGTTTTCTATTTTCAAGCCTTGTTTGAAAAGATTAACTTGATAATAAATTTAATAAAAATTATTTTTACAACTAAACTTTTGTTAATTCAGTAAACACTAGCTGCGTGGCCCGGCGTTACGTGGGCTATCTCGAATAATGCGTCATTCTCTGGCGGAGAGGAGAAATGAGGTCACGTGACTCGTGTCCAACATTTCTCTCCTAAATAAATGAAGAGAAAAGAGCGGTTCAAACATTCCATCCGCGAAAAGGCGTCGAAATTGACTTACTTTTAAAAAATCGCAAAAAATATGAAAAATTGTTATTTTGTAAAAATATTTTTTTGTTTGACCTAAGCACGGCGTTGTATAACCCGGCGTTGCTCGGTATACATACTTTTTTAATATCCCCGCTTCCAGTTTATTTTTCTACAAAAGTATTGTCTTTTTTTTTCTAGAAATATTTCCTTTGAATCCTACATTTTTGAATTAAAACTTACAAATCTAGCCTCTTTATTACCTTAAAACTGTATATAAATGAAAACACGAGAGCGACAAATTGTATTTAAAACTTTTAAACAATAAAACGTATAATAATTAATGCAACTTTAAAATGAACAATATATTCATTCATTTTGTCGTTTTCAATTAACGTCTTTTTAACTAATTGTAATTTTTTAAAAAGTTCAAAAAATTTAAATGGTCAAAATGTATTTCTTGGATTTTTTCCCATCTTTTGGTACTTTCGGCTCGCTTCTGCGTAGCTCGGCGTTGCACAGAATATCTCGAATAATGCTTCAATCCCCGGCGTTTAAGTATCGAAGAAGGAAACCCTTTCTCCAACAGCAATTAAAGGCAAGTGAGCCGCCATCTTCCATTTTTCTGTTTTTGACGCTGCGCTTATACTACGTCACGTCTTTTCTTGATCATTGTTTCAATCCACAATTCTGAAAACATCGTTAAAAGGATGTTTTCTTCTTAAATATGAAGAAATGTAATAAAGGATTTAGTTTTAAGGAAACTGTTGCCTTTCCTGCTAAAATTATTACGTATATTATACATTAAGGAAAGATATACTTGTTCAATTAATAATTTTATTTCACATGCCTTTCTATATGAACTTTTTTACGACCGCGCTAATCAAAAGAACAAACACATAATATATCTAACTTAAAGCAATAGCAAATGGACGAACAAGTGTTTTTCGCTTATAGCACTGGTTACAACAAGATTGCACAACAATTAACTCACTAAACTAACTAATGAAATGTCTAAAAATTAAATGCAGCTGATGATAGTTTATTCTAAAGTAATAAAAACCAGTTAGTTACAACCTAAGTTAATCCATGTCCCTTTGTATGGTAATTCGGCTTTTTAATTTTCAAAAAATGCAGATCACTTTAGAAAGCTTTTCCATTTTATTTTTCCATTATTTGGATATTCCGTTTGCTTATATTTTTACGGTAATATACACTAATACAAACACTGTCATGAGCCATAATGAATAAAAAACTTCTATAAAGCTTTCCTTATTTTGGAAATGAATGCATGGTTGTAAATATATATAACTTCTTATTGTAAATCAATTTAAAGAAGATATGCAGTTGTCAAGTTGGCATTATACAAAAAATTAAAAAAGCGCATAACATTAAGATGGTACATAAATATAATAGGAACATGCTTATTACAATAATCATATTATTTATTATTATAAATACTCTCTGAGACTTTACTTTGTGCTACTTCATTAATTAAAGGATCTTTTTTTATACCTGGGTCGAATGTGGAGCTTTAATTTTAAGATGTATGTTATTTAAAATTTCTTTTCCCTTCATAAAGTCTAGACAGCAATTTTTGAGAGAACTACCCTTACTAAATCATAATTATTATTATGATAACTATAATTACTTTTCACTATAATATGTGTACACTTGCACTAATTATTTACTTAATGAAAGTCTCGTATTTTATATGTCTGCCTATTTGATTTAAGTAGGGAGAATATTGATGTTTCATATATTGACTTTTCATCAATAATCATTTCAGTTTCTGTTAATCTAGGCTTGCAGTCACAAAATAAGACACTACTGGGAACATTTAGATATTTGGGCATGAATAATTCACATAAAAGATTTTATATCTGTCAGTAATACAGTTATTTATGCAGTTAACAATCAATATATCAAGATAAATGACGCTTCCAATATTAAATTAAGTGATAGTTCTCGAAGTTCTAGTCATTTATATATGTTATGTAGGATTGTTTTGGTTAGAGTATCATCCTTTACCCGGAATTAATCGCAACAATACTATGATTGTAATCAGAAGAAAAATAACGATGTCAAGCTTGAAATGGGATTATGAATTAAAAGGCTTGGGAACCTGACAATAGAAAAAGCAAGGAAAAATATTTTGCGAGTAACATTTTGTGCTTCTTATAGTTTTATTGATTAATTTAGCAGAGTTTGAGAAATGTGCATAAAATTATAGAAATAAGTAATATTTACATATATTAATAAAGCGGTATTTATTTCTATTTATTTCTTTGTTAATATTTCATATATTTTATAGAGAAGTTTATATTTTTGGTCGATAAATGTAGCACGATAACTGAGCAGTACGGTATAAAAAGTATTTTTTTAATGTCAAAACATTTTTATAGTTATATATATGATATAGATGCTTAAATGGAATATATATATATTCAATTTAATTAAGTTTCGAACGATGGTAAATCTCATGAAGTGTCGATCAATATTTTCAAAAGAAATTATTCACTTTCTTAATTTCTTTAAATTGTATAATTTTGTAATTTAAGCTAAAATTATGACATATGGGTTTTGAATAAATCCTATTAAAAAATTTTACGATATCCCCACAATGCTGCTATTATATTCTGAATGCTGCAAGATATCGTATGAATATTGTACAGCGTCTTGAGCTAATAGAGAAAATATCAATCAAATCCTGGTTTGCATTATAAATCTGAAATTCTCTCAATAATTCTCAAGCAAATGTCAAAAATTGCAGTAATTGACTTAAAATTACTACCTATTGAAATTTAATACCGACATTTCAATATTTTTGCAAGAAGCCAATACACAAGCCTAAATTTATTATTTGATTAAAATTTTCTCAGTTTACGTGTTGGACGATGAACCTCACTGAATAAATCAGAATTGCGTCGCATACTTTTGATACAACCGATGATGCCTGGTTGTATTATAGGAAAACATTATGTTTAACATACATCCAACCGCGAATCCATTGCGTATTTAACAGCACTGATATAAAAGTCGAACAGTATGTGTTATAGAGAAACTTCGTCTTTCCAGTTTCAAATTTTACCAGTAAATACAATTATAATGGAAACTTTCTGCCATAAAGTGACAGATTTGAAGCATGAAATAACGGAAATTTAATATTTTTGACGTTTATTACAACGTTTGATTCCGCTGAATGATCTTCATTGATGTACAGAATCTAATAAAAATCGAACCGTTTTCCACGTTATTATTTAAATTCTCTTGATAATTTTCTGTATTCACAATCGATCTTAAATAAAAGTCAAGATGTGTCTTTCAAAATTTTCATCCGAACAAGGAAGTCTTTTTTTCGTAACTAATTTAATATTTTTGTAAACATTGTAAGATTGGTTTGAAATTACCTAGTTAGAATTGGTAAAATCCATGAATCATCAAAAGCTGGCAAAATTGTTTCATAATGATTTATTCATATATTTTGGTATTAAGTTCGTACTCACTTTTTGATACGCAGTGTTTGTTTTAAAGGATGGAACTGCTGCAATGCACGTTGTTAATTTTAAAGCAATCTAAATTGGATTTTAGAGACGCGTGTCTGTATAACATAAATTATTAATTGCTGTATTAAAATTATATGATTTTGAGTACAAGAAATTTAAAATCAGATCAATCTTTACCCCTCAAACTTTTTACATTTTGTAAAATAATAATTTCAGCATTTATTATCTTTAATAAGAAAGAATAACTTTCTCATAATGTATGTATTCAGAAAAAATACAAATGCATGCTCAAATAAAAATTATTCTTAGAATAATGATTTTGAATTTAAAAAAAACCTTTCCTATTTCTCTGACATATAATAAGCAAGTTTTTATAAATAAATCTAAATATGAAATAATAGTAAGCAACAAATGCGCTTCTCAACAAATTATATGATTTTAAATAAATTATTTGATCTTATTTACTAGATTAAAAGAATGAAAAATGGTGTTTAGAAAGAGAGTTAATCAATTTTTCCATTTTATAATATACACACATCACGTGAACAACTTCGTTATTTTATTGAAAGAATAATTTATTTATCTCACACTGCTTTGAAAAAATGTTCAATTTCCAAGGACACTATAATATCTCATTATGCAACACAAAGAAAATAGTTTAAAGGGATAATGTGAAATTTTATTTTTTACTAGCCGCTTTCGGCGACCAGCTTGTTCGCCTTGATTATAATTTTAATGGAATCTTCCATCATTTTATATTCATGGTACCCTTAATAACGCAAGCAGATCGTAGTAGATATTTTACCCATGTTATTTTAGTGGCATTACACCTGTGCTGTTCATTGTCTACATAAATGTCCCTAGTGGAGACTAATAATTGACCATATCATGTAACATCTAATTGCAAATTGTTAGAGCTATCTTCACTTTTTTTATTCCTCTTTCAAAATATGCATTTGATTTCAACATTAAAATGACTTAACACATTTTATGGGCAGCGGCTTTTTTGCTGAATTAAAACATGCTGAGAAAAAATTAAATATAGCATTCGTAATTATTCAGCTTAATGGACATATATCTTCATTTACCTAACATCTCAAAGGGCTTGGTTTACAAATTCCACAAAAATTTTGATGAAATAAAATATGAAAGCAAAATGTATTATGATATTACCTTAGCTTTCAACAATGAAAGAGAGACACGGAAATAAATATTTGTTTAAACAATGAAAATAGTTTTAATTGCGTTGCAACAATAAAAAGTATTGTTGAAAATTATGCCAAAAATATTTTTAAAAGGCTATTAAAATTCGAGAAACAATCGCGCGGCAACTTCATTGATATAATTGAAAATGTAATTTTTGCAATTTCAGATGGCGTAAAAATGATTTTGTGCTCTAATATTTTCGGAAGTCATTAATTGAAAAGGCCAAAATTTAATTTTTAATTAATTAAAATTTTAATTAAAATTTAAATAAATAATAAATATTAATATTACTAATAAAATATAAATATTAATATAAATAATAAATATTAATATTTCTAATAAATATTATAAATAATATATTAATGTAAATATTAGAAATAATTAATATTTCTAATAATGTCATGAATTTTTTCTTCCATATTCAATCATAATTCTGAAAGTGAGTTCTCAAATTGGATTAAAATGACTTTTCTGTTATTTTTACTGTATTCTTATTTTTCAGAAATTAATTTCACTGATATTTAAGCTTCAGGAACCACTATGTTCTACTAATTAAAAATATTTCGGTCAATGCATACTATTTTCCATCAGATAAATCAACCTAAGTTTTACTTTTAACTATTGTAAAATTTAAATCTATATGAAACAGTTTTCATAAATTCATTTTCAAAACTACTTATTTTGACTCAAAATTGTATTTTTTATATTTTTTCTCAGTTTTCATTCGGTTGGCATGTATTTTTTTTAATTCTCCGTCTTTAATTATAAAGGGTACATTATGAATATATATGAAACAAAAACTGTTCGCTATATTTAGAAAAATAAATTATTTTTATTGATAATCAAGGTTCAATTATTTGAAAGGAATCTCTGATTCATGAAAAACAAATTACAAACCTTATACGAAAATTGATAAATGCAAATAATTAAATCTTGAAGTTTAAAAATTCACTATTTTCGCTCTAGATTTCTTTATTTGTAGAGTAATGAGACTTAATTATCTAGAGTGATGCTTTCTTCCGTCGCCATATTTTCAAGAAAAATACATTCAAATTTTCCAAAATTTGATTAACAAATTCTGACTTTTAAAACTGTATACCTTAATAAAATTCATAACAATATGCTTGAAATACCTATTTTTAATACTGAAGTTGTATTTCAAGAAAATGTTATTACAATAAGCTTTATTTGAGGAATTCTATGCATTCCAGAATTTTTAATGAAATCATCTATAGATGAAAAAATATACTTTTTATAGAAATGTCTTAAATGTAACGAGCGTTTTGGATGCATATAGTAAGCAACAAATTATTTATATCAATGAATTAAATTATCATTGAATATTTGAATAAAATATTTTAATGCTAAATTTAAAACTATAAACAGTTCGATGGGTTGGGATTTCAAATTTGGTTTGGGATTTATTTTTTACTGCGTAAAAGAACATTTTACTTTCAGGAATCATGCTGTTTGCATCCCAAACTTTCTAAAACATTTTTTTCTTGCCCTGAGAAAGACATTTTTACATATTTCTGAACTTTTCTACTGAATGCACTAAAATTAAATTCTTTTCTATAGAAGTCGCATTCTGAAAACCTCACATGTATGGTTATAGAAGACAATTTCTAAAGCAAATATTTTCGGAATGACATAAATTTCAAAATACATAGAATTCTGATGTTTTTTATCGTATCAAGCAGTAGAAATTTCACTTTTTTATCCTATACTAGCTGATATACTCGGCGTTGCTCGGGATGAAAATATTTTCAAGTCTATGGACTTGTAAAGAATAAAACTTGACTAAACAGTGTTTCGCAGCAGCATCTTTCGTTAATTTTCGTTTGGACTCTCCTGTGTATTCTGATCTTTCTTCTAGCACACAACAGAAGTTCTTTAATATCATTGTTCTTATTTCCATCATCTAAAGTATCATTCTCTTCTTTTTGGTTCTATGTGCCTGATCGGAAAAAACACCCGATCGTGTTCCATCATTTTCTCTTTAGATCCACTCCCTTCGAAACCAGACTCAATAACCTCGAATGACATTACACACTCATTAAGATCATTAAAATTTTGTAAAATTTAAATGCTATTGCGTGTTAAAAATATTTAAATCATTTAATAAATTTTACTTCTTCATTTAATTGATGTACGAAACCCACTATACGATCCATTCAATTGAATTGAACTTCACTACTTTAATTAATATCAGCAAAACACTTTCCATACTGACAGTGGCGTTGCGAGGGTAAGAGGCACTCGGGTCATACTAAGATTTTTTTTATAAAGTTTAGTTGGATAAAATTTACTTTTAGAAATAATTGATACCATTATCTACATTTCTGAAAGCGAAACAATGAAATGAATTCTTTACCTCCTAAAAAACTAGTAATGAGATAAGCATCGATTTAAGACTTTTACTGATCTTCCATTTCTTAATGAAAATTATCTATAATAATATGCAATAATCAAGTAAAGAAAACAGCATCGTAATTAAGAAAATACGTACGTGCTGATTTATTATTCCAAGTGGTTTCACAAACACTTACATAGCAAACTTCCATAATTATTCCAAAACCAAGAAAACTAATAAATTTATAAGAAATATAAAATTTTTTGTTAATCTGTAGCTATAAAACAATAAGCAATTAGAACCATACGTATATCAATGTCTTATTATAATTGATAAGATTTAAATATTTGTATGAAAAAATTGAAATTAAATTTGTATTCTTTATATCTCTGTCCTGGACTGTCATTGTATATGATAAATGGACCAGACAATCACGGTCCAGAAAATAAACACTTAATTAATTAACTCTAAATGATTACTTACGGTTTTGCAAAAATATAAAACATATGAACAAATGAAAATTTCGCTGAGTAATGAACTAACCATATTATCAAATATATAAGCATTATATAGAGATTATTAAACCAGTGGGAAAGTTAGTGTAAATTTAAACAAATTGTTACATTATTTAGTCTCTAGTTCGCAAATAAATGAAACATAGGTTACTTTTATTGTGCTTTTCTCATTTTTTAGTAACCGCATTAATTTCATGATACTTACAATTGCATTTCAAAATTCTCGCGTATTTCGTTTCCTTAATGAAATTGAAGAAACCATTCGAAGTTTCCGAGAGATTAAGAAAGTATTTTAACGAAGTTTACAAAAGTGTGAAACTACTATTCTTCTAAATAGAACAGTCGTTTCCCTTCTTCAATCATTTCCGTCAGCCTTATGTTGCCAGAAACTCACTAGGGCAGAATCGAGTTAAGAATAGAACTCAGTTCATCTTGGTAACGGAAGAATATGGCAACGTGGCAAAGTCTTTATGCTAATCACAGGAGATAAAGGCAAGGAAGAAATTTATAATCCGAAAATGCTGCTCGCTCTCACGCTCATACCTAGGAAGGGAGATGCATGTTTTGTCAGGATTCACTTGTCGCCCACGTAACCAATGAAGCTGCAATATTCTTGGTGGGATGTAAGGAACAAGGCATTTGCAGAAGTGCCTTATGTTAATGGATGAAAGCTGTGAAAGAGAAAGTGTTTATATGTTATTATAATACCAATTTTTTATAATTACTAGCGTAGTGGTTGATAATAACTAGAATTCTACGACTGGATGCTTATACACAGGGTTATCAAAAATTATCATATTTAGCTTGGAAATTTAATAATTATGTTGCTTATTAACTTTAAGATCAGTAATGGTCAGGAAGAAATATATTTTATATAAGTTTTATTAACGTGGAATGATTATTTTAGTAAAAATGTTAATCTAATTTGAAATAAATTACCTTTAGGTTTTATGTATTACAATAAAAGAAACCGAAAATGTGTAATGGGAAGTCAAGTATGCCAATATGCTTAGTCTTAATTTAAAGTGGTTACATTAACATCCTGATTGGATAAAACTGTAGACGGACTTTGTTATTTTGAGTCATAGTTACCTCAAACGAACGAATTACTCCTACCAGCCTACGTATGCACTCATGGTTAGTGATGGTTGAGTCGTGGTGTGACGACCAGCCAGCACCAGAGCCTCAATTCTCTCTCCAAACTTCCACGCAACATCATTTTGAGTCTCTACGTAAGAAATAATATTAAATCCGAACACGTTCGAAGCAATTTTTTTAAAAATTGTTATATAGAAAACCATAATATGTTTTTTAGATTTGAACATTATAAAGATTAATAATAGAGTATTATTTTTGAATATAAATTATTATGAATTTTCAAAAAACCTTAATTTGTGCTGTTTCTTAGGGAAAATTTTCAAAAACTTCAAACATGCTAGTTGTCAAACTTTTGTAATAATTCAAATAAAACTAATACTAAAATAAACTACTAACTATGGACTAGTGCTTCTACTAGAATCTTAACATTCTTTGGATAAATAAAAATGTTATAGCTAATCGAACAATTATTAAAAGATTTTCAGCAAATTTTTTATGTCATTTTTCAAATAAAAGACCATAATTAAAAAAAGTATCGTTACAATATATATTATTCTAGTACATTCACCAGAGAAACCTTTGAAGAAAGTGTTCACAAATTTCAAAATAATCGAATGATAATATCTTGAGTTATCATGTTTGAAGTGTAAAAATTATGCATAAAATCTAGTTTTGAGAAAAATCAAATTTTAGTTTTACCACGCTCTTAAATTAAGTATCAAAACTTTAAAAAAAATCCTGAAAATGTACTAACATCATATTAACTTGAAAAAATGCAGTTTAAAAGAATTTTTGACAGGTTTCTCTCCCTTTAAATGACAATTTCTGGTTAATTAAACGCCCACTTCCGGTTTTCGGTTTGTTATAAAACAATTAATATATCATCCTCTAATTAACGTACCGACAAAAGTGAATATGTTTTAGAAAGGTAAATGAATGAACTATCCAAAACATGAAAAATTAAAAAAAAATGGGAATTTTGGCCGAAAATCGACTTTTCAACCTGTTCGCATACCTTAACCAGACCCACGTACACATTGGATCTTTGGTGGAATGCGTATTCCATCTTAAAACCCTCTTTTACATTATCAAGACCTCAGCACAAGTCCACCGCATTCCCTAGATTCCTACGGTTGGAGGAAGTTAAATTCGTGTTTTTTTTTTTAATTAAAAGAATTAAACAAACTCGTTTGTTCTAAAAATTTTCCAATCTTTTTCCTTCCTGGGATTAAAAATTTTGCTCCTGTAGAATGTTTACTTAACAGACGGGAGGGTAAACTGTTTTGCTACAGAACAGTTAAAATATAATTTGCCCCGTGTTACTAATCTGATGTCTTTTAATTATCCCGTAGGCAGTGCCACTATCTTGCCTTGCCTTACGACTTCAAGTGCAACGTCTAGATATGTTGTTAATGAAAAAAGGCACAAATATATTAGCCAACGGCCGATCGAAAAGGAAGAATTGGGCTAACTTTCAATTATTTGAAAATATGAAAAACAATTTCTGTTTCTGTAATATAATCCCCGTCTCGATAGGATATTTTGAGATTTCATCCATCCATTATTTGAAAATAGAAATGCGAAACCTTATAATCTAACCTCAATCTGAAACATAATTGAAATGAAGAATTTGAATGTCATGAGTTAAATGAAAGTATCAAATAATAAAGAAAACAAATAGTATATTCAGAATGTACCCGAAATTTTGGAAAAATAATTTATGTTTCTTTTTCAATATTTCTAAAAATTAACTCCTGAAGAGACAATCTCAAATGCAATATCAATGCATAAAATTCTCTAAACTGAAAAAATATCCTCTTTGCTCGACAATGGTTCAGAAAAAATTTCATAAATATGAACTATAATCTAAAGAAAATTTATCTGATTGTCCTCAATTTATGTTTACCAAATATCATAA